>SKCR01038696.1:0-87987 GCA_019454045.1 Zanthoxylum bungeanum
GTGATTGACAACCAGTCACTATTCATGAGTGATGTGAGTTGTTGGAAGGCATTAATTGCCATTTTGGCTCCAAAATTTGTTTGACCTTTTGGAAAGGCATATACAAAGCTTTGGAAATCATTTTTTTGGTATTAGTTGAATTAGGTTTTGGAAACCAAAATACAACAACACACTTCCTCCTCTCTTTCTCTTACAATCGGCCAAGGTCCAAAAACTCTCTCTTGTAACCGTGAGCCTATGGTTCATTTTTCTTCATGATTTTGTTGCAAAATCACAAATGCTAGCACATGAAGAGTCATCCAAAGGTGATAGGGAAACAAACCCTTGAGCATGAAATCACCATTTACAAAGCTTGGAGCTTGGAGCACACACATGGAGAGTGACCGAAACTTGGAGCACAATTTTTGGACATTGCCGAGAGCTTCAAGGCATGAGGAAAAGTTTTGTGTTCATCGCATCAAAATCCGATCAATGTAAGTATGATTCTGCCATACTTCTTTGTTGTATTCACATGATTTCTATGCTTAAATGATCTTGGGACTAACTTAGAAACCCAACAATTTGAACCCAATTTTCTGACATACTTGTTAGAAAATGAGCCTCAAAGCTATAAGTACAAGGCAAGACTTGTCATAAAAGGTTATAGACAAAATGAAGGTCTTGATTACTTTGATACCTATTAACGAGTGACTCGTATCACATCAATAAGAATGCTCATAGCCATAGCAGCTATATTTGGTCTTGAAATACATCAAATAGATGTAAAAACGATATTCTTAAATGGTGAACTAGATAAAGAGATTTACATGGAACAACCGGAAAGTTTCAATGTTCTTAGACAAGAACAGAAAATGTGCAAACTTGTAAAATATTTATATAGATTAAAACAAGCACCTAAACAATGGCATGAAAAATTTGACAATGAGATGTTGTCAAGTGGGTTCAAAATCAATAGGTGTGATAAGTGTGTATAAATCAAATCAACTAAAAAAAGATATGTCATTATGTGTCTCTAAGTAGACGATATGCTGATAATTGGTAGTAATAACGAAATGATTCAGTCTACCAAGAAAGTATTGACTAGCAAATTTGATATGAAAGATTTATGAGTAGATGATGTGATCTTAGGAATTGAGATTTCTAGAACATCAGAGGGGTATATATTATCTCAAACTCATTACGTTAAGAAGATACTTGAGAAATATAATAAAGAGGATCTAAATGTGGCTAGAATCCCTGTAGACCTAACTCTTCATTTATCAAAGAATACTGGCTCAAAAGTATCACAATTAAAGTATTCGAGAATCATCGGAAGTCTAATGTATCTCACAAATTGCACATGACTTGATATCGCTCAAGCTATAAACAAGCTTAGCAGATATACGAGCAATCCAGGACATAACCACTGGAAAGCCATAGTAAGAGTTTTGAGGTATCTGAGAGAAACTTCAACATATGGTCTGCATTATATGAGATATCATGTTGTTCTAGAGGGATACATCAATGCCAACTGGATATCTGATATAGTGGATTCCAAATCTATGAGTGGATTTATTTTCACACTTAGTGGTACAACCGTATCATGGAAATCATTGAGGTAAACATGTATTGCTCGGTCTACTATGGAATCAGAGTTCATAACATTAGACAAAATAGCGGAAGAAGCGGAATGACTTCGAAATTTCTTAGAGGATATTCCAAATTGGCCCAAACCAGTGTCAGCGATAAGTATATATTGTGATAGTCAATCAGCTATTAGGAGAGCCCAAAATATAATGTATAATGGTAAGTCTCGACGCATACGTCGCAGAAATAATACCATACGATAACTGCTCTCAAGTGACATAATTTCGATAGATTATGTCAAATCAAAAGAAAACCTAGCGGACCCACTTACTAAAGGTTTATTTAGAGAGCAAGTTGAGAAGTCATCGAGAGGAATGGGCTTGAAGCCTATAAATTAAGAATTATCACCGTGGAAACCCAACCTAGCTAACTGGAGATCTCAAGATCTAGATTCAAAAGGGACAACTGAAACTTTGTGCAATTCAAAACAAGCACTGTAGAGTTTTATACTCTTTCCCATTCATGTAATGACGCATAATGCTGTCTGTCAAGGCTAGGATAAGCTAAGACTTTTAATGATCACTATATTAGGAGAAGAGTCATAATGGGGGTAAATGCAGATTACCTCTTTATAGTAGATCACCTATTTCAAGTAAGAAGTGAGGCCACTTCCATGAGAGTATTTAAAGGCTGAATTCCTTAAAGGACTTGATGAATCCATGACCAATGTTCATGGCCGAAAAGAACACAACCGTAGAAGAGGAAATGGTCGAAGTGAAGCTGTGTGTTGGCAATTGTCTTAGTTTAAACCAACGACAGAACAATTCAAGACTATGGGTCACTGGTTTGCCAAGTAAGTCCGATTGTCATTCACTAGGAAAGGTTCAAGGCGAAAGCTACCTATTTCGATGTAGCTTTATTTCACGGAAACTCTCTTAAGTGTCTACTTGAATATTTAGAGAATTGTGGGGAATTGTTGTAAATTCTCTAAGTATATAGTATGGATGAAGGATGGTCATGTCCCTTGAGTAGTGTCCTATGCGAAAGGCACAAACATGTAGAGACATATCCTCTAAAATTGGAAGAACACATCTCTAGGCTCCAAAAGGTACAAGGAATGGGTATAACCCTTAGGAGAGTTACACCCCAAAATAAATGGTGCCCTCAAAGGCACCCTTCCATGCCTATATAAAGGAGCCTTATGTTCATTCTAATGCATCCAGAAAATTACAAGTTTCATACATTGTCTTAGAGAGTCTTTTAAGAAAAAGAGAGTTTTCACCATTTGTCTTTGTTCAAGATCTTGTGAAAGGAGTGCCCCTTCTACAAGAAGCATCCAAGTAATCATGTGAGAACGTTAGCCACAAAACTATCCGTTCGGCACCGAGGCGGGGCTAATAAATTCTTAAGGACATAAGCAACTCGACTTGGATTTCAAGTTTTGATCATCTTCTACATTTTCCAAGTTTTTCTTACTTTTCCTATGTTAATGGTTTATGTTTCAATTGTCATGATTCCATTGTTGTGTTCTAATTTTGAAATGATTAAGATTAGTTTAGCATGTTAAATTTGTTTAATGACACTTATTTAACCACAGTTGGTATACAAATTTTTCTATTAAATTGATTAGAATTATAAATTGTCACATTGGGCAAAAATATAAATAGAAAACTTTACATGAGAATAATTCAACTGAATGTAAGTTAGATATACTCTTAACATATGAAACACAAAACAATTCCCACGAAAGCTTGCACGATAAATTAAGGAGTGAAATGAAAATTCAGAAGATATTTAATGAAAAATAGTTCTCTTTCCATTATATATAGAAGCAATAAGCAAGTTGTCTAATAAGAAAGAAAATAATATAAAATGAACAATAAATTAAAATGTTTTATTTAAACTAAATTATATAAAACTACAACTTGGTGTTAATTAACAACATATAAAATTTACAAATGATTGTAAAAGAGAGTTTAGAGTACAAATGAGTATAGTTATTATGTTGTGCCAAAAAAGCCTACTTTTTGCTGTGTCTTGTCTCCTTTTTATAATGGGTAGATTATGTAAAAAAATTTAGTTCTCACAGGACTCTTATTTGACTTGAACCGTGAGAGATTCTCCGATAATGGTGTTCGTATGAAAAATTTCCATGCAGATTCCCACACTTAAATATATATATATATATTAAATTTATTTTTATTGCGGAATCTCTCATTTTAGTTAAATGTGAGGTACATTTTGTTGAGTCGTGAAATATTTTATTGGGTCTCTTATTTGTTTTTATTATTTTGTAGTCAATAAATAAGAGACCTACTTGAAGGTGCGTAAATTAAAAGTGATGAAAATACATACCTTCAAAGGTCATGAACATGATTTTCTAGAGTCTAGTCAGGTTTGTGCTGAGAATTTGTATTCGATGGTTCTGACTCTACTTGGCCTTAAGTCTAGTGATGAGCTCTTGTAAGATTACTCTATGAAGATTAAAATTTTCTCCTTATTTTTGTAGTTCTCACATCTAATTTTGTTTTTTTGTTTTTATATTTTTAGAGTCAAAATTCATGAATCCAATTCCTTATTGGTTTACATAGCCTCACATTTTTCATATGAGTGAAGGTTTCATTTCTCCAACTGACACTTGTCCGTTGATGAACTTCTATAGAGTGCATGTTGTACACTTGTCATATACCATGTTTATGTAAGAACAAGTAATTCAATTTTCAGTACAAGTAGTTACTTATCAATAATTTGTTGTTACCCATTAAACTTTTAAATAGTGATAAAAACTATAGAAGTTGGGTTTCTGCGGTTGGTAACTCTAAACGAATGGTTTTAGAGACATTCCTAACGACATAGCCTTAACTTTATCTCTCGAGAGAGCTTTGGTGAATGGATCAGCCAAATTATTACAAGATTTTACATAAACTATGGTGACTATGCCATCTGACAACAATTGTCTAACATACTTATATCTCAAGCTAATTTCTTTAGACTTTCCATTATATATTTTGCTCAATGCTCGGGACATAGTTGCTTCACTATCACAATGTAAAGAAATAGGTGGCATCGATTGTGGCCACAACTTAATGTCTATCAATAAATTTTGCAGCCACTATGCTTCTTTGCCTACCGTGCCCAAAGTAACAAACTCATAATCCATTGTGGAATGAGTTATACAAGTATGTTTCTTGAAGGCTCAGGAAACAGCTCCATTTGCTAAGGTTAAAATCCAACCAAAAGTTAATTTATTATCGTTTGCACTAGTAATCCAAGAAAATAGTTGTAATTCAAACTCAAGGTTTTAGTATTTTTAAGATATCACATAACCCTATAACTTTCCACTAAATTCCGAGATTACTAATATATCTTGAAAGCTTACAAACTGCAAATGAAATATCAGGTCTAGTGCAATCCATAACATATATTACGCAGCCTATAGCACTTACATACTTCAATTGAGCTATGAACCTGATATGATACATGGAGCGTCAAGAAAACAATCATCGAAGCATGGATCCAAGCATCCAAGGAATAAGCTCAATAATACATTCACGTAATTTGGCAATGAAGGGGGTCTAAGATATACAAGCGAATACCTCCTAAAAGGGGTTAATATTAGTGTTTACTCTAGAGTGGGCCAAATGTTAGGGGGCCCAAGATTTTATTTGTAATGAGTATTATTACTTATGGTTATTTTTGGTTTTTTATATATTAAAATTAGGGTTTCCATTGTACTATTTAAACAAGCCTTTCATTAAAATGGATGAATGTTTGAACCTAAAAATTAATATTGCCTTTAGGCACTTGGTGGTGAGGCCGTGGATGACTAACCATGGAAGAGTGGATTCTCTTCAAGACTTATCAAAGGGGGTTGCTGTCCTTTGTGGCATTTCAAGAAATTACGGGTTTGTGAGGTTTTGTTCTTCACGAGTTTCTAATCTCCAAACCTTGGTGTGCTTTCATAGACGCTCATAACAATCTTTTGTGGGTTTCACAGGCTTTGTTTCCGCGGGGTCACAAGAGTTGCGTGGATAACAATCTCTTGTGGGTTTGCATGGATATAATACTTTGGATGCATAACTAGAAAAATGGACGTGACATTTGGATTTTGGAGGTCAGAAACTGGAAAGGGCGTTCTAACACTGTACAATTTCAGAAATTCCAACTTTGCGCAATCTTCATAATTTGGCCATAATATTTTACTCCGATATCAGATTGAGGCGATTCCAGTTTCAGATGAAAGAAGACTCAATATCTACAACTTTGATTTTTTCAAGAAATTTTAAATCTGAGATTTTCAAGGTCAAAATCGGTGAAAACTTCATATGTATTGCATGTAATTTTAATTATTAGAAAATAAAGTAAAAAAGTAAAAAAGTAAAATAATAATAATAATAATAATAATAATAATAATATAATAATAATAATAATAATAATAATAATAATAATAATAAAAATGTCACAATCCACCTTTAGGTGGATTATCACAAATGTTTACAAATTATCAACAAAAAATCAAAAAAGTCAAAAAAGAAAAAAGAAAAAAGAAAAGTAAAAGTTTGTTGTTTGTATTTTATTTGGAATATTGTAATTAAATAATTAAGAGATGAGCACTTCTAATATAAATAGAGGTGCTCACCTCTCAAAGTACTCTTGTAGAATTTGAGAGAAAATATCTTGTGTGTTTTATTTTTTAAGCTTTATTGTAATTTCTTTTTCTTTCGGTAATAAAATTATGCATGTTTTTTTCAAATTATGAGTAGCTAATTTCATCATGTTGGGGTAAAGAGTGAAGCTCTTAATATGAGAATATAATTAATATTATTTATATTATAATATATAAATTGTAATCTAAATAAGTAATTTAAATCTGGATTAATTATTGATAAACTTTGCTACCGCCTATATGGCTGGTTTTATTTTTTTGGCATAATTGAGTACCTAACTTGACTTGTTATAGATAAATATTATCACCGTTTATGGCTGGTTTATATATTTTGGCATAATTAATTCCTGAAGTAAATTAACTGGGTAATAATGAAAATTTGTATATTATAAAAAGTAAGATTTCTCTATATTTGAAATATTAAGACTAGATCTCCTAGCCCCAGTAATTAATTTATTGTTGCAGTTCTATTTAAAATTTTCCATCACTTCAAACAAATCCAACATTTTTATTTCATTCGAATTGTTATTTTATTTTACTAAATTTATTTCCAGTAGATCAATCTCGGACTTACCGGGTTATTTTATTATTTCAATACTCTTATACTTGAGACTAAAGAACCATTAGTATTTTCTAGTGTTTGTATTGGATCTGAATTAGTTGAATCGTTAAGAAATTTATTTTCAACAAATTTCGCATCTCTTGATTCAACAATGACATTGGAATCCAAGTCCAAAAAATTTTCTGCATATCCTACAAACAAACTTCTTAGAGCTCTTGGCCCTAACTTTATTCTTCTTGGATCTGGAATTTTATAAGAAGTTAGGTATCCCCAAACTCGAAAGTAATTCAAATTTGGTTTTCTCCCTCTCCATAATTCATATTGAGAAACTTTAGTTTTCCTTGAAGGAATTCTATTATGCACATGACAAGAAGCAAGCAAAGCTTCACCCCATAAATTCAAAGGCAGTTTTACTTTAGTATCATGGAATTTACCATATCTACCAAAGTTTTATTTTTTCTTCTGCCAAATCATTTTATTGTGGGGTATATAGAGCACTTGATTGATGCATGATTCCTTGCTCTTCATAGTAAGATGAGAGTTTATTTGAGAAATACTCACTTCCTTTGTCACTTCACAAGATTTTAATTTTCTCATTTTTTCTGATTTTCAATTTATGTTTTGTATAATTTGAACAAACTGAAAGCCTCATCTTTCGTTTTCATCAAATACGCATATGTGAATCTTGAATGATCATCAATAAAAATTACGAAATATTTATTTCTATCCCGATGATGAGTCCTTTACGGGGACACCCTCTGAAAGTTGGGGAAATTACAAGGATGAGTACTAGGAAGGAAATGAACTCCAGGAAACACAGCCAAAAGAAGACCGAACATCACATATATCCGACTTACTTTCTCTTTAACCAGAACATCCAGCTGGATATGCATTTAAGGCCCTAATTTTGGCCGGACATGATATAATTGTCAGGGAATAAGTAGATTGTCAATAATGAAGTTAAGATACGTGATTACGTCCGGCCGAACATATAATTCAAATAGAATATCTAGCTGGACATGTATTGAACTGTCAACACACGTGCAAAATTAAATTAGTTGGAATCGCGAGATTGATTACGTCCAGACAGATATACATCTCAAACACTAAATCCGACCGGACATGGTTCGAGCTGTGTCTGACGTTTTGATTGTCAATCACTCGGAACAGATTGGAGGAAATGAGGGATCATACCTTCATCTTCCTATTTCAGAACCATTCTTTGTTTATAAATTGGGGGGGGGGGCACTTTTCTTATTCACAAAGGAGGATTCAAAGATTTTTTTGGAGAGGTTGGTTGGGGAATCAACTTAAGAGAGCCTTAAAAAACCCTAAAACAATAACCTTGAGAGATAAAACAACACAAAGTCTTGGAGTTCCCTCCCCTAGTGCGAATCTGGAAACTATCTGACTTTCAGAGACGTCTTTCGAGCCAGACTACATAGAAAATATATGACTTAAGGGCACCATTTTATTATTTATACGCACCCTTTTATTATTTATGTCACGTCCGACCGGACATACACATACATCCGATCAAAGATAGATATATCCGGTTGTGCTCACTGCTTTATGTATTTGATTGCATGTTTAGCCATTTTTTATGTGACACTCGTCATCATTGATCTATGCATGTTTAGTTGTTTAATTCTACTATTTTAGTTAATGAAATGTATGTGTTCGTTTTATTGTCCAAGATAAAGTTGATATGCATGATTAATTATTGCGCTAGGTTGCCTTATACGTGTTCTGCTTACTATATGATCTATGAAATAAGTCCTGCTAGAATTATCCCATGTCCGGCTGTACATGCATGATATCCGGCCCTGTGATCCCGTGATATATATGATGGAAATCCGGACGTAAGTTCCATAACCGATTCCGAATGGACAGTAATATTATTTGCACTCATGATACAACTCCACGTACCACTAGGAGGTGATCATTTCATTATTGTTACATTTAGAATACATGATTATTGCGCCTGTTATTGCATATGTATGTTTCTGCGTTTTTGTAATACGTAACATATCCGGCCAGACTCCCAGCAAGTTCGGCCGGACATGAAGACTGAATGTTATTCTTATTTTAGTGAGAGGAGTGCTCGGAGTTAGCCAAATTCTTCTCGAATAGAGTATGAACAAGCTTCACATGTAAAGGAGAAGGCATGATAACAACAATACTCATAGTTGTAAGGCATGCTAGTAAAAAAATCGGCGATTTCTAGATTGAAAAGAAGGAGGAGAAAAAAGACATTACCTTTAACAAGAATTACGATTAGGATTTGGGTGTAGCCATCGTATGTGTCTTCTCACGATGTAATGAGTTTCAATTTTGTGTGTGTTTCAATTTATAGGATTTTAATTTTTTGCTCTTAAAATTGAACTTTTAGATTCTCTATATTAAGTATATATAATCATAAAGAAAAAATAAATAAAATAGCTTATTGGTCCAATGGAAATGTTTTAAACATAAGTTCTTGGAGGGTCCAAGGTCTTCGGTTCGAGACTCAAGTGAGTATATTTTGTATAATTTTTTTTTAAATTTTTTGATAAATTTTATTCTATCATAAATCTGTCATAAAATTTGTGGCAGATAAAATTTCTGTGATAAAACCGTCATAATAATTCATGATAAAATATATTATATCATAAGTCCGTCATAAAATTTCGTGATAAAATATATTCTATCATAAGTCCGTCATAAAATTTCATGACAAAATATATTCTATCATAACTCCGTCACTTCGTGATAGACAAAATCTCTATCATATGTCCGTCATAAATTTTATGATTGACAAAATCTTTATCATAAGTCCGTCAAAAATTTTATGATAGAAAAAATCTCTATCATAAGTCTATCACAGACCTTCGTGACAGAAAGTATTATGTCATAAATTTTCTAACAGAAAATATTTTGTCATCAGTTTATCAGAATATGTGATAAAAGAGGTTTTTCTTAGAAACTGTCATCTGTCGAGGTAGGCTTATTTTCACGTAGTGTATTATGCATATTAAGTTAGGTGGATTGCCATTAAAGCCTACTAACTTTGGAATATAGTGCATGACAGAACGTGCTATGAAGTATCGGTTTAGGGATCAGAGTATTTCCATTCTATATTTTCGTTGATTCGTGGATTCCAGAATAAATCCTCTTTGGAGTGAGTTGATTTCAGATTGAACTGATTTCGAAGTGACGTCACTTCGGAATATCACTACTCTGAGTTGTCATGAGCTAACATCCAAGTTTCTTTTGGGGTTGGAGATTTTCGAAAATCATCCTGACATCGACAGTCTGAAAGTACTGCACATCTAATAGTACCATGACAAATGCCATAATTTTATTGGACATTTCTTTATATAATGCAATTCCACTAAAAAAAACTTGGTGGAAAAGATAAATTACGACACATGACCTATAAAATAAGGGTGAGATAATGCACTACTCATATAAGCTTCATATTTGCGTCCCAATAGAACTTCTACAACTTAGTAAAACGTGTCCCGGATTTTAATAAAAAAAAAACTCAAGAGAGACAAATATCTATGGTCATAATCTTCTTTCATAAAAAAGTAATTCAATAGATAAGCAATTAAGCATTGCGTGGTTGGCCGACATATTAGCTATAACGAACAAGCAGCCAAAATACAACTCAGCAAATTTATTAATTTCACCAACTATTTCAACTAGAAAATTTATTAATTAAGCAAATATAAGTTTGCTCACTCACTCAAAACACAGTACTGATGGATTTAAGCAATAATAGTTCTGAAATAACCCATAATTTTCCACCCTTCTTCAAAGTTTACAAAGATGGTCATGTGGAGAGGTACATGGAGTTCCAATCTGTTGATGCAGGCCATGACCCCATCACCGGAGTCCAATCCAAAGATGTTATGATCTCACCGGAATCCGGCGTCAAGGCCCGTATTTTTATCCCCAAAATCAACGGCCCTGATCAAAAGAAGCTACCCCTCCTTGTTCATTATCATGGTGGAGGATTCTGCTTGGGATCAGCCTTTGGCGTTATGACTAAGAAATTTCTCACTTTACTTGTGTCCCAAGCCAACATCATTGCCATTTCCGTTAACTATAGGTTAGCCCCTGAGCACCCTTTACCGATTGCTTATGATGACTCATGGGCCGGGCTACAATGGGTTGCGGCCCATTCTAACGGGCTAGGACCCGAACCATGGCTAAACGATTTTGCGGATCTGGGGCGGGTTTTTTTAGCGGGTGAGAGTGCTGGTGCCAACATAGCACATTACGTGGCCGTCCAAGCTGGCACTACTAAATTACCTGGCCTAAAAATTCATGGGTTGCTTATTGTGCACCCATTCTTTGGGGGAAAGGAGCCTGATGAATTGTACAAGTATTTGTACCCGGGAAGTACCGGAGCCGCCGATGACCCAAAATTGAACCCGAGAGTGGATCCGAATTTGAAGAGTATGGCTGGTGATAGAGTGTTGGTTTGTGTGGCAGAGAAAGATGGGTTGAGAAATAGAGGCGTGGCGTATTATGAGACTTTGGGTAAGAATAGTGAATGGGGTGGTGACGTGGAATTTTATGAGAGTCTAGGGGAAGATCATTGCTTTTACATGTTTAATCCAAATAGTGAGAAAGTTGGACCACTCATTGACAAAATGGTCCATTTTATCAACAGTGCCTAAGTTACATTTTTAATGTTACGTTAATAAATTGTATCTTTTTGTTTTTGTTGGAAGCGAAATAAAAAAAGTACATTGTTAAAAACTTTTAAACACATTTAACATGTTCATACATTACTTGATGAAAATAATAAATGGATTAGTGTTCTTTGATGGGTTGAAACTCATTATGTTCATAAATTTTAATTTAGAGTGTTTTGATGGTTTACAATATTTGGATATCAAAATTATGTTCTCCTTTTTATCCTTCAGTTCCACCTTCTGCCCATTTCTCTTCTTATGTCTCTCCCAGTCTGCTCCGTTGACCTAAATTTTTATTCAACAAAACATAATTATTCATGATTAGCTCAATATCTATTCTTCTTTTTCTATTTTTGAGAATTGTTGGAAATTCCGTCCTCAAATCATTTTTTCTGGGCTTAAGTGGAGAAAGTAAAACCCCGACTGTCCCAAACTCTTATAAGAAACGCACTCTCTAAATTCGAATTTAGGACCTCAATATGAAATCATGAGCCATACACCATCAAACCACATCCATTAGGAATTCGGACGTTTTTCATAAATTCAAGGTTATATCTTATATATATATTTTCCTCTTTTCAATTTCCATATACCTTTCTAAGGTTTTAACAATTCTCTTGTGAGTGAATTTCAGTAAATTGTTATTTTTTTATTATGAAATAATTTTTTTTTAAAATAAATTATTCTAATAAATTTATATATTTAATGTAACTATTTCCATTAAAGGGATACTTTTGTAATTTTATATTTAACCTTTTTTTGAAAGAAATAAATATTTCATTAAAGGAAAGAGTTACAAGATAAAAGGAGAGAGAAAGTTCTACTTCCATAAGCCCACATCAAAATTTTTACATGCTAACTTTGTTAAATTGTGAACAGCGATATTACAAACTCGAGATCTAAATTGGATTTTAAAGAACTTCGATTCACCAATTATATTTTAAATTTCGGTGATTTTATATTTAACCTTACCTTCTAATCAAACACAACAATGTTTTTAAATCATCATTTTACCATAGCATGCTCCCAAACATAATAATATAAATTGCTTTATTTACCTCCCATTATCTTATCTTACCTTATCTTTGATGGGGGTTTACGTGACAGAAGCGTGGCTCGGGCGAAATCGTAACTTTAAAATTTTTAAACTTACCGAATAAATTATTCAATATCCTATATGAATAATTCATTCATATTTTACCTAAATATATTATTCGATATCAAATAACGATATAAATCATTTATAAAACATCGTGAAATTTTACGAAAAACGTTTTCCCGCAAAATATCATAAAACACGTTTTTGACCGAACCGACCAACCACTACACACGGGGGCTGCCCAGGTCAGCCCCAATAGTACTTGGGCAGTTCATGGGCTACCCGAACAATGATCAATTCACTGTTTCGGCAGCCGTTACCCGGTTAGCTCAAAAGTTACCCGATAACACCATTTTTCGCGTATTTTCACTCCGAAATAATTTCCGGCAATTATTTCAATGCCCAATACACATCCAATACATTTAAATGATATTGTTTTTCATCACAAAATTTTCAAAATTTTCAGATCTGATATGGATATAAAAATAATTATTTTTCATGCCTAAAATCCAAAATTTTCTTAACATTAATCTAATTAATCACAACACCAATCAAAGCCTCCATAAATGAAGAACTCAAGAACAATTATAGGTATTACAAGAGTGGTCATAACACTCTAGAATGACAACAAATCATCATATGATATAATTGAACTAATATTACACTAATATTAAACAATATCACTTCACACATGCATCTAACCTCTAAATTCATCAGGCAAATCAAAAAGCCCCAAATTTTAGAGTATAAAGAATCTCTACAACAAAAAAATTCAACCAAGAAAAACAATTTTTTTTTTAAATTGAAGAAAATAAAAGATTACATTTAATCTTCCAAAAGCTTCTTTAATTTTGTTCTTGTTGAAATTCTTATTCTCTAAAATGGTTAGGGAATTTTGGATGACATTACGAGGCTAGGTTTTCATTTTTCAACAAATGGAAAAAATTTTCCTTTTTACATATGGTTATGGGCGTGAACTAGGGTGGGAGAAAAAGGTCAATTTTTCATTTTATTAATCTAATTAAATACAAGCTTTAAGTTAGAAAAATCAATTTGATAATTACAACCTTTAAATGTCATGCCATTTATAACCAATAATAAATAACCATTTAACATAACAATTATGACTAATGGTTATTATTTAATTATTTAATATTTAAATTGTAGGGATTATCCGGGAGGAAGTGCGACAATCGGCAAAATCGACTTTTAAAATTTTTTGTCAATCCCGATGAATAATCGGTATCGTATACCAATTATAAATTCGTATTTTTCCCTACACATGACATTCATGAGAATCATAATTTCATCAAATTATGATTTTACCCCTAATGCGGTTTTATGAAAATTCCCAAAGCGCTTTCGGATCAATTCCGAAAATTTCAGGAATTTTTCCTACGCATTCTAATACATCCAATTTCATCCACAACAACTCAATTTCACAAATCAAGTCAAATTGATTTAATTATAAATTAATCAAATTAATTCTCAAATTAATTGAATTATTATCCATAATCAAATCCGATTTGATCAATCCAAAGAGTCCCACCATAAAGTTACTCTAAAACAATTCTAGGTCACTTATGAGTGGCTAATATAACTCTAGAATGGCAATATGAGTATCCCATATCCTAATTGGGTCAATTACATTAATTGCCCTAATTTATTTACACATGCAACCCTAATATAATCAATTAGTTTTTCTCACAAGCAAAACTCATCAAACAAGCATAAACAGTAACTACATCATATGTAAATCAATTGGAACAAATTAAAATTATATTCAACACAACAAGTTAATGAATTACCTTAACTCCTCCACGAACCATAGTTTAAGCTCCAATTGAAGTTCTTTAAGCTTTTAATTTGTTGTTTTTGTCCATCCAAGAGAAAAGCCCCAAATTGATTTATTTGAAACCATTTCAAAGAAATCAAATATAAACCACCCTTAATGGCCGAATGGCCTACACTCTTCATCATATTACCGAAAGGCCTTTGATTCAGCTAACAGGCCGAATGGCCATCACTTTAGCAAATCTACCGAATGGCCATTTGCTCAACACATGGCCAAAAGCAACAATGCCTTCATTTTCTCCATTTCAACCCAAAAAAAAAAAAGGTTGAAGCCAAATTTAAAATGAAAATCAATTTTCATCACATTTGTCAGGTAGCCGAGAGTGAGTGTAGACATTGCATTTTTGCATAAGCCTAATGATGAGCTTTGTATGGAGGCACTACCTGAAAAGTTGCGGAAGTCGCGGGAAACGAATGCCGGAAGGAAAAACTCTAAAATTAGCACCTCACTGGATTCAGACTCACTAACCCGCCGCGGATTCGCTCAGCCGCTGTTTTAAACCTTAGCCTAGGCCAAAACCCCTGCAATCCATGCCATACACACCCACACCACACAAGACCCATACAACCCATCCACAAAGCCCACACGCCCATGGCCTTCCCAAACAAAAAAAAAAAATCCCATGCAAAACACATGTGCAAAATCCCTCAAATCATCTTCCAATTTAACAAGATATGAAATCCTCTTCACCAAAATTATAAATATTCTTTCCCAAAATATATCCCCCAAATTTGCTTGATTTTATTTCCAAGATTAGGAGATCCATTGGCATTATAAAAAGAGGCCATTACCAAACCCTAGGAGGCTCTCTTCTATCAACCAAAAACATACACACACGGCATCAACCAAAAACAACAAAGACACACACGGCATTCAAACCTAAAACACACACACGGCATCAACCAAAAGAACACACACACACACACGACATCAACCAAAGGCTTCTTTACGGCAATAACAAAAAGGCTACCTCCGTCATCTTCTTTCACCACCAGCGCACGAACAACTCCTTACAACCGAACAAAACAGTCCCCTAAAATAATGAACAAATAACCCAAAACAGTCCCCTACAACCACCGAAAATAACCCAAAATAGTCCCCTAAACCAGCAGCAAAAATAACCCAAAACAGTCCATTACAACCACCGAAAGTAACCCAAAAAAGTCCCCTAAACCAGCAGCAAAAATAACCAAAAAATAGCCCCATAAACCACCAAAACAGCCCACAAAACAGCAGCTCATTATCGAAAAATAGCCCCCAAAATAGTAGCCAAATCACCACAAAACAGCCCCCAAAACAGTAGCCAAAACAACAAAAACAGCAGCCCAAAAATAGCGAAACAACGAGCAGAAACAGCAAACCAGCAAACCAGAAAAACATCAAGCTTTAATCCTTCCGGCGACGGAATAACACACTTCCGAGAAGCAACTTAAATGGTAAGACATGAGGGCACCCTTACCCTATTTATTTTTATAGTTCTGGATACGACATGCTTGGCTGGACGTGAAATACGTCCAGCCAGGTATACGAAGTCCTATATTATAGACGACCAAATTTCTGGTCACACTTTTCTTTATTTTGCTTTTGTTTCGTTATTTATCTTTTTCATCGTTATTTTATTATTTCACATTTTATTTCATCGTTATCTTATCTCGCATTTATTTTGTTATTTATCTTTTTATTTATTTATTCGCTTTTACTGTCGTTTTATTATTTCGTATTTAGTCTCATTATTTATCCTTTTTATTTTATTATTCCGCCTTTATTTTATTTGTTCATTATCCGCATATGCGTTATTACGTTGTTTCATGTTTCTTTGCTTTATTTACATTGCATTAATGATTACATATGGTATTATCCCTTGTGGTATATCAGATGGAAACCCAGACATAAATTCAATAGCCGAATCCGAATGGACGGTAGTGCGGTCTGTACTTGGGATACAACTCCACGTACTACTTGGGAAATACCCATATATGCGTGACTAACCCCCTCCTTTTGTTTATTGTTTATTTATCGGCGCTTTATTTTGCTTTAATTATTTTGATTCTTGTTATCGTACCTTGTATTTCTTAGTTTAATTTGCTTTTATTTTTATTTATATTTATGGGTGTGCAAATTTGTGTGTTTATCTGAATTGTCTTGCATGAACTGTATAAGACTTGGCTATACCATTGTGTGAACCTGTCCATTATACTGGCATAAGTAAGAGACCATTCCGAACCCAACGGTTTGAGGTCTTCCTTTGCGAAGGGTGAGTGCGAACTTAAATCATTTCCCAGTTCACACTGGGTGGCGACTCCTTTATTCTCTAGTTTAGTCCCCCCGTGGGCTACTCTGTACTATCTACGAGCTGCAAGCCCAATAGTTTCATGGTCGCCGAACATCATAGGCATAGTGGTAAACCATGATTCGCTCCTACAGATGGCGACTCAACTGGGGATAGAGAATCGACCCCGAAATAATGCCTTGTAGTGTCCGTGGCTTTGGTTTTGGTTACCCAAGTCTCATATATATTTTTACATACCCTTCTTACCCCGATGGTGTCATGTATCGTGAATTCTCTTTCTTTCAAGGCGGCGGATCGTTATTGGGCATCATCACTCATTGGCACGTACCCTAAGGTATAAAAAAGGTGCGCTCATTTGGTTGCTCGAACCTTTGAGTGGGGAGACCTAGTTGTGAGCAACCTTTCGCCGGCGGGAGCCTTTATCCATACCCTTATAAGTTGTGAACCATAGTTATATGTCCCATAGAAGCTACCCCTATGCTTGTGTTTGAGACCATTATCATTTGGATCCATTTGGGCCTCTCGTCATAGGATACAAACTTGTTGGGCCATTTAAACTGGGACAAGTTTGTATCTTATGATGATTGGGCCAAAAGTTTTCAAAATGACAATGGGCCACCTTATGTTTGGGCCCCATATCATTTGAAGTTGTTTAGCCACCTTATCACAAAAGTGTAAACATGTTGGGCATTTTTCAGCTGGGATAAGTTTACACCTCGCGATAATCTAATTGAAGACTTTAAAATGATAACATACCAACTTGTATGAAAACCTTAATGGGCTTAGAAGGTCCAAATATGATTCGAATATGCCAAATGCATGAGTCCGATATCCGCATTGGCTTTCATCCAGGAAGGGTACGCCGTGTTATGGCATATTTGTATACTTTTGGATATCTCCAAGTCCATCCACACAACCGTGATTATCGAGGGCCCAATTCATCATTTCTAGACAATGGCACAATCCCCATATTAGGCTTAGTCAAATTATAAATGGCTTGTCATTTCTAGAACGATTTTATGTACCACACATTGGTGCATAAAATGAGCCATACCTAGGACAGAAATGGACTTACCACGAGTGTGGAAGGAATAAGATCAGAAGGATATATGTTGTTTTGATAACCACATGCATCTCATGTATACACACATCATGATAACCCATTGTTTTAACAGCCATCATAGATATCCGTTGGGTTAGAGAAGAAGGAAGACTTGTCAATAAAATATTAACAACCATGGATGCATCAGACAGCGAAGGTGTTGGGTTTCTAGGTTAGTCCCAAGATCAATTTAAGCATAGAAACATGTGAATAAAATAAGAAGTATGGCGGAATCATACTTACAATGATCGGATTTGCGATGCGTTGAACATAAAACTTTTGGCTCCTCCTTGGAAGCTCTCGGTAATGGGCTGTTTTTGTGCTCCATGGAATTCGGTCAAGCCCTCCATTGATGCTCCAAGCTCCAAGCTTTGCAAATGGTGATTCCATGCTCAAGGGTTTGTTTCTCTATCACCTTTGGATGACTCTTCATGTGCTAGCATAAGAAAAATTTGCCATAAATCTTTCTTGGTCATCTTCTTGCTCTTGGTTTTGAGAGAGAAATTTGAGAGGATTTTGGCCCTTGGCCGAAAATGGGAGGAGAAAGGGAGAGAGAAGAATGTGTTGGTTGTGTTTTTTGTATTTGGTTATTTAATTTCCAAAATTCAAATACCAAAAACAATTACCATTTTTCCAAAAAGGTATAAGACTTTTAAAGTCTTCCAACCACCACCATCAATCACTCAAAAGTGACTAGACATCACATCACTCAAAGTGACTAGACATCACATCACTCAAAGTGACTAATGATGTGACGCTTGATGTGACTTGTGGGCCGTACTTGAATTTGAAATGCGAGTGGGCCCGCAAACACTCACGGGCTCGGGTTCGCTAATTCCGAATTAACGAATTTTCCGTTGCGACGTAATTAAATCAAATTTAATTAAATAATTATGCCTAGCAAAAGTACTATTCACGTCGCTAGCGAATTAATTCTAAATTAACTCGTTCGCCCGAATTAAAATCCAATTTTAATTCCGCGTCGAAATCTAATTTCGTATAATATATTGAATATATTATTTTATCGATTAATTCCAAATTAATCATTCTCTTTCTTTAAATTATATTTTATCCCAGATAAAATATCTCCGCAATTAATCATAGATTAATTTTCTCTTTCTTATAATTAATCCCAGATTAATAAAGTGCGAGTCATACGTCATCGGTGAATCTTCGGGAAGCGACCCATGAGATCCCCGGATATATTGGCAGTAAATCCGATCGTCGGACTATCCGAACATGTACGTACCTAGTACTACGTTTTTACCGATTTACAAGACATGGTTGGCTTCTAGCAAAGCACCGTGCCTACCCAATTCTCCAGAAATATTCTTAAAGGAATATGTAATCTTTATCAGGAGTAATATACGTAGTATTGCATATTACGATTCAGTATCAGATGTCACGTGCTTGGCCTGGGGCTGGAATTGTGTCTGCCCCGTACGAAGCACATATCGGATCTCTGGTAACTAGTCTTTATAATCGGATAATCATGACCTAGTCATATTATCCCAATGACTGTAGTACATAAGAGTACCAGTTCCGTATCCTACGTGATCATCATCTTCACTATAACTGGAGTGATACTTCCGTCTTGACATCACACCCAATACACTACGATTCTCAATATACCTAGAAGAGGCGTACACATAATCTGTTAAAGCCCTGGACGACCAAAACCAAAGTATATTGATTGTCGCAAGTATTAGCGGTGCAAGTATCAGGTTAAGACCAAATACACCTACCCTGATTCGGACTTCCATAGACACATAGTCATACTACCAATGGAATTCTGAGGGGTCTATCCAGAGCGAAGCTGTTCCCATACCATCGGTAAACACAACCTCCTATTACACTTGCATGAGTATCCTATACCCAAATATATGAGAACTATGCCGTTATGCTCCCACAACGCGCACAAATGTAATACTAGTCTTTTACGCATTATCGATGTCCAATCTCGATAATACTCTGACTAGGGATATTTAATGATTAAATTTTCGTGGATTGATACTGTCTCATATCATCTCAATCCGGAACTAATCATAAGGACCTTCTATCATTTATATATCTTGGTAATCTAATTACAAATGATAAAAGGGAAATTTCCTTTGTCACATAGTTAATTTGTACAACAACACCATGATCTGTACAAATAATGATGCTATGGGTCATAATTGGCCAACAGAAGGTTCCCGCATGGATCAATTGGAGACCAACATCACCAAAATTACCGAGCAACTACAAGCTTTGACTAATGCTATGGCCAATCTGTCAGTACCTCGCACAATGGGAATATAAAACAATGAGAGTGGTAGGCTGAGGAGCCCCCGATTAGGGTGAGCGAAGAAATCACTATTTTTGATGATGACATGGCTGAGTATGCCGCGGGAATAATTGCCGGGTCTCAGGCAGAACTACAGAAACTCAGAGAACAAGTAGAGCCAGTTACCCGCAAGCTGAAGGGTAAACATGAAGATCTGTTAGACTATGATACGATGACTTTCGAAGAACAGTTGCCTCCTCAGTTTAACATGCTTGACATGGCCAAGTTCAACAGAAACAGAGATCCAAGGGTCCATCTCCGACAATATGTTTCAGTGATGAGTTCAGTGGGTTTTTCAAAGCGTCAGGTGTAGAAGATGTTTGGGATGTCACTGGAAGGGGCGCCCGTAGTATGGTATCATGGCCTGGAGAGAAAGGTCAGAGATGATTGGAGGACATTAGCAGAGGCCTTTCTGAACCAGTATGTCACAGACCTGGAGATAGACTTGTCGTTCTGTGACCTAGAAAATACCAAACAAAAGCCAGAAGAGACCTTCAAAGATTATGTGGATTGCTGGAGAAGCCAGCTCTTGAAAATGCAGACACGGCCCTCGGAGAATGACCAGATTAAGATGATCATTAAGGGCACCAAGCCCTCCATTTATAACAAGCTGAGGAGGATGACCTCCATGGTTAGCGACTTTCGACAGCTAAGAGAAACTGTTATGGATATCGAGGAAGAGGAAGCCGAGAACAGAAAGTCTTATGGCCAGAATAGAA
Source organism: Zanthoxylum bungeanum (assembly GCA_019454045.1). NCBI lineage: Eukaryota > Viridiplantae > Streptophyta > Magnoliopsida > Sapindales > Rutaceae > Zanthoxylum > Zanthoxylum bungeanum. The sequence continues at coordinate 20,874 of SKCR01038696.1, forward strand.
GGACCATTGAGGGGCCTTCAGAGACCAAGCCCGCTACTGCTGAGGTCGCTGCCATCAGAAACAGGCGATTCTCCAATCTTGGTAGACAGAAACAGGCGATTCTCCAATCTTGGTAGATCTTTGTCAAAGGTGTTTGAAAAGCCGAAGAGGCAATGACTCTTAAAACCTTTAGAACCTAGACCATTTCCAAATCTTGTGCCACCTCACCTCAACATAAACCTATACTGTCACTTCCATCAGGAAAAAAGGCCACGAAACTGACAACTGCGCCCGCCTCAGGCATGAGATCCAAAACCTCATTGACACCATAAGATACCCGACCTAGAAAAAGAACAACCCGACACACACAGAAAACCTCTACCTAACTACCACTCTGTTCCACCACCCACCTACATGATCAACTCCGGCCTGCCCGAAAGCTTTGTCCTCCAAACTCTCAACCACCAAGCTTCCTGCATGGGGACATGGGACAACAATAGTGAAGATGAAACAGAGCTGGGGATAGATTCCTAGGAAAACTTCTCGAACAGTGACAAAAAGGAGGTTGCAAAAGAGGAAAATAAATGGGAAGAAGAACTACTGCAGTTGGAGATTCTGACGCTTGAAGAAAGAAAGAAGACGGAAGAAGACGAGACTGCAAACTAGGAAGATGTTTATTTTCCTGATTTATTTAATTGTAATCCTGCATTTATTAATCATAAAGACATTGATTTTGCTTACTTGTTCGAGTCTTTTCCTGTTAGTCCTTAATAGTTAAGCATAAGTCCAATGACAAAATTGTTTGCTTTAGGGTGAAATCTTAGAAACGATAAGTTCTTGATGTACTTTTATCTGATACTTTGAGTATTTGATCTATGTTAGACTCGTAAGCACTTAATTATAGGTTTATAGCAGTAAAAACCTGAATAGTTAGCAAAGTGACTAGTTGAAGAAATTGCGGGTCGGTGAATGACCGTTTACTTAGATGTCTATCCTGATTTGCTTGTGTTATGACGTGCGGTATGGTTGAAAATAAAAGAAAAGTCTCTAAAAAAAATTATTAGACCACCTATAACCGATAAGTGTGAAGCTACCCATGGGCGAGTATTAGGACCACTATGAGGAGAAATGCTACCTTAAAGGGTAGATGTGTTGAAAAAAAAAAATAGCAAAAAGCAAAAAGAGACAAGAAAAGAAAAATCATACCATACTTAGCAAAGAAAAGCAATTACAGAGCTAATTGAGATATCTAGGTTGGTTTGACCCATCGGCTCCAATTTTTAAACGAAATCATTGAGTTGGCTTACCTAGGGATCAAGCTGTAAATGAACCTTTACACACACCACACACTGTGAGTCGGGCTTAGATGATTTATTCAAAGACTTGCATTTGAGTTGCATCGAGTATTTTGAAGGTTCTCTGGTTTCTTCACTGGGCATTCTTTGAGGACAATAATATGTGTAACTATTGGGACTATTTCACAGCCCGTAATATCGTATGTTGATATGGAACGCCACATCACATAGTGATGGACAATGGAGTCCAACCTCAGAGAGAGTGCATATTTCAAAATCTAGGAATCGGAAGACATGATTTTCAGTATGAGCCGCTTTCAAAAAGGAGTAATCCACCTTGACCCGGTGCGGGTAGCAGAAAGCTGAACCAGGCCTGGGGGTGACCAGTCTACCACCCCCACGAATAAGGGACACAACAAGATCTTGAGCAATGAAACCAAAGAGAATGGAACAATCACCGGAGAAGAATTGATAGGAGGAAACTGTAAGCAGGCCAACGAGGCGACCAAAGACTGCTATAGGAAAAGGGCACCAAAAGCGCAAGGAAGACCTAACCAAGGATAACATCAAGCCAAAAAGACAAAGAAAACCCATCAGAATAGGAAATACATCCATGCATACATGCATACACATAATTTTTGTTTTGTGTTCGCATGCTTTGAAGAAAAAGAAAAGGCGGTAAGACGAGCAACTCCTCGGGAATGAGGACGAAGAACAACCTCGGGAATGAGGACAAGTAAGCCGGGAATGGCACTCAGGGAATGGAGAACAACCTCGGAAATGAGGATGAGCAAGCGGGAATGGCACTCCGGGAATGGAGAAGAGCCTCGAGAATAAGGATGGATCAGGGAGCGAAGTGTCTCACCACCATCAGTTCGACAGTTTGGGAATAAAGCCCAGAGATGGTTCGGGAATAAAGCCCAGAGGTCAAAGCACCTCACCATCAACTCAGCACAGTTCGAGAATAAAGCCCAGAGATGGTTCAGGAATAAAGTCCAAATGTCAAATCACCTCACCATTAACTCAGCACAGTTCTGGAATAAAGCCCATAGATGGTTCGGGAATAAATCCCAAAGGTCGAAGCACCTCGACATCAACTCAGAACAGTTCGGGAATAAAGCCAAGAGATGGTTCAGGAATAAAGCCCAGAGGTCAAAAAACCTCACCATCAACTAAGCACAGTTCAGGAATAAAGCCCAGGGGTGGTTAAGGAATAAAGCCCAGAGGTCGAAGCACCTCCCCATCAACTCAGCATAATTCGGGAATAAAGCCCAGAGATGGTTCATGAATAAAGCCCAGAGGACAAAGAACCTCCCCATCAACTAGCACATTTCGGGAATAAAGCCCAAAGATGGTTCGGGAATAAAGCCCAGAGGTCAAAGCACCTCACCATCAACTCAACATAGTTCGGGAATAAAGCCCAGATATGGTATGGGAATAAAGCCCAGAGGTCAAAGCACCTCACCATCAACTCAGCACAGTTCGGGAATAAAGCCCAGAGATGGTTTAGGAATAAAGTCCAGAAGTCAAAGCACCTCACTATCAACTCAGCACAGTTCGAGAATAAAGCCCAGAGATGGTTCGGGAATAAAGCCCAGAGGTCAAAGTACCTCACCATCAACTCAGCACAGTTCGAGAATAAAGCCTAGAGATGGTTCGAGAATAAAGCCCAGAGATGGTTCGGGAATAAAGCCCAGAGGTCGAAGCACCTCACCATCAACTCACCACAGTTCGAGAATAAAGCCCAGAGATGGTTCGAGAATAAATCCCAGAGGTCGAAGTACCTCGCCATCAACTCAGCACAGTTCGGGAATAAAGCCCAGAGACGGTTCGGGAACAAAACCCATGGGTCAAAACACCTTTCCATCAACTCAATTCAGTTCGGGAACAGAACTCAGAGATCAAAGCATCTTACACTTGGTGGTTCGGGAACAAAACCCAGGGGTCAAAGCACCTCGTCATCAACTCAATTCAGTTCGGGAACAGAACCCAGAGATCAAAGCATTTCACACTCGGTGGTTCGGGAAAAAAACCCATGGGTCAAAACACCTCGCCATCAACTCAATTCAGTTCGGGAACAAAACCCAGAGATCAAAGCATCTCACACCAGTAATGGTTCGGGAATAAACCATCTCACACCAGTAACGGTTCGGGAATGAAACATCTCACACCAGTAACGGTTCGGGAATGAACCATCTCACACCAGTAACGGTTCGGGAATGAACCATCTCACACAAGTAACGGTTCGGGAATGAACCATCTCACAACAGTAATGGTTCGGGAATGAACCATCTCACACTTGGTGGTTCGGGAACAAGACCCAGGGGTCGAAGTACCTCATCACCAACCCAACTCAGAGATCAAAGCGAAACAACAAGTAAATCTGGCAATTGCCGACGAACCAGGTAAGCAAAAAATGCATGCATGACTTTGATAGGGTTGTCACTGTCACATACTGCACAAGCCCCATCAAAGTGGGGGCGATTGTAGACACTGCTTTTTTTCATAAGCCCAATCATGAGCCTCGTATTGAGGCACTACCTGAAAAGTTACGGAAGTCGCGGGAAACGAATGTCGTAAGGAAAAACTCCAAAATGGCACCTCACTGGATTCAGACTCACTAACCCGTCGTGAATTCGCTCAGCCACTGTTTTAAACCTTAGCCTAGGCCCAAAACCCCTGCAATCCATGCCATACATGCCCACACCACACAAGGCCAATACAACCCATCCACAAAACCCACACGCCAATGGCCTTCCCCAATAAAAAAAAAATCGCATGCAAAACACATGTGCAAAATCTCTCAAATCACCTTCCAATTTAACAAGATACGAAATCCTCCTCACCAAAATTATAAAAATTCTTTCCCAAAATATATCCCACAAATTTGCTTGATTTTATTTCCAAGATTAGGAGATCCTTTGGCATTATAAAAAGAGGCCATTGCCAAACCCTATGAGGCTATCTTCTATCAACCAAAAACATACACACACGACATAAACAAAAAACAAAAAAGACATACACGAAATTCAAACCTAAAACACACACACGACATCAACAAAAAGAACACACACACACGGCATCAACCAAGGGCTCATTCACGGCAACAATAAAAAAGGCTACCTTCATCATCTTCTTTCACCACCAGCGCACAAACAACTCCTTACAACCGAACAAAATAGTCCCCTAAAACAGTGAACAAATAACCCAAAACAGTCCCCTACAACCACCAAAAATAACCTAAAACAGTCCCATAATCCAGCAGCAAAAATAACCCAAAACAGACCCTTACAACCACCGAAAATAACCCAAAATAGTCCCCTAAACCAGCAGTAAAAATAACCCAAAAATAACCCCCTAAACCATCGAAACAGCCCACAAAACAACAGCTTATTACCAAAAAATAGCCCCCAAAATAGTAGCCAAATCATCGCAAAACAGCCTAAAAAACAGTAGCCAAAATAGCAAAAACAGCAGCCCAAAAATAGCGAAACAGCGAGCAGAAACAGCAAACCAACGAACCAGAAAAACAACAAGCTTTAATCCTTCCGGCGATGGCATAACACACTTTCGAGAAGCAACTTAAAAGGTAAGACCTGAGGGCACCCTTACTCTATTTATTTTTATAGTTCTGGACACGACATCTTTGGCTGGATGTGAAATACGTCCAGCCAGGTATGCGAAGTCCTATATTATAGACGACCAAATTTCTGGTCACACTTTTCTTTATTTCACTTTTGTTTCGTTATTTATCTTTTTCGTCGTTATTTTATTATTTCACATTTTATTTCATCGTTATCTTATCTCGCATTTATTTTGTTATTTATCTTTTTATTTATTTATTCGCTTTTACTGTCGTTTTATTATTTCGCATTTAGTCTCGTTATTTATCCTTTTTTATTTTATTATTCACCCTTTATTTTATTTGTTCATTATCCACATATGCGTTATTACATTGTTTCATGTTTATTTGTTTTATTTACATTGCATTAATGATTACGATGGTATTATCCCTTGTGGTATATTGGATGGAAACCCAGACATAAATTCCGTAGACGAATCCGAATGGACGGTAGTGCGGTCTGTACTGGGGATACAACTCCACGTACCACTTGGGAAATACCCATCTATGCGTGACTAACCCCCTCATTTTGTTTACTGTTTATTTATCGGCGCTTTATTTGGCTTTAATTATTTTGATTCTTGTTATCGTACCTTGTATTTCTTCGTTTAATTTGCTTTTATTTATATTTATGTTTATGGGTGTGCAAATTTGTGTGTTTATCTGAATTGTCTTGCATGAACTGCATAAGACTCGGCTATACCATTGTGTGAACCCGTCCATTATACTGGCATAAGTAAGGGACCATTCCGAACCCAACGGTTGGAGGTCTTCCCTTGTGATGGGTGAGTGCAGCCTTAAATCATTTCCCAGTTCACACTGGGTGGCGACTCATTTATTCTCCGGTTTAGTCCCCCCGTGGGCTACTCCGTACTCTCTACGGGCTGCGAGTCCAACAGTGTCGTGGTCGTCGAACATCAAGATAGTGGTAAATTCCGCTTCGCTCCTACGGTGAGACTGTGAGAGTGGCTAGAAAAAGGTGTTAGTGTTCTAGACATGCCACGGGATCTCTAAGCGTGATTATTGTGTGAATTAATCAAGAAAGTTGCGGAATACTTATATTGATCGGATTTAGGATTTCAAAAATTCCATGGATGTTGAATCTTCCAAGCTCATGGGTGAGTATCCCTATCACCTTCAAATGACTCCCTTATGTGCTAGCAAGAAAAAAATGGAACAAATTTTATCTCCAAGGAGAAGCAAATTTATCCAAGAGAGAGGGAAGCAATTAGCCCCTTTTGTGAGCCAAGGCCATTCGGCCAAGTCTTCAAAATACAAGGCAAAATGCATTCTTCAAAAGAAAGAAGCCAGAGGCCACACGGTCTTTCTTCAAAAGAAAAGAGAGCCATTTGCTTTTCTTCAAAAATACAGAGGCCAATTCGGCCAATCAAAAGAAAAAAAAAAGACCAATTCTATTGGCTTTTTCAAATTCGAAAAATTAATGGCCACTTGCCTTTTCTTTCTTCAAAAGAAGTTGCTTTATGTCGGCCAATTAATTAGAGAAGTCAAAATGGCCACTTGCCTTTTCGGCCAAGGAGAGAGAGACACAAAGAAATTCCAAAAATTCATTTAATTGATTTTCTTTTACTTTTTCCAAAAAGACAAAATCAAAGTGTGTTGTATAAGTTTCCTTTAAATACTCACAACAACTTCCATCAACTAGATTGACTAGTGATGTAAGTTGGTGGGTCCCACACTTAAATTCAAAATTCAAGTTGGGTGAGACTACACATTTCGGGCTCGGGTTCGTTTATTCCGAATAAACACAATTTTCCGTCGCAACATAATTAAATCTAATTTAATTAAATAATAATGCCTCGAAAAATTATTACGGAGTGCTTACGAATTAATTCTAAATCAATTCGTTCGCTCGAATTAAAATCAAATTTTAATTCTGTATTGAAATCTAATTTCAATTAATATATCTAATATATTATTTTAGCCCAATTAAATAAATTAAATAGTAAAATCTAATTTAACTATTAAATTTATTTTACCGATTAATTCCAAATTAATTGCGTTCTCTCATCTTAACGAATTTAATCCCAGATAAATTTTCGACGCAATTAATCCCAGATTAATTTTTTCTCTGATAATTAATCCCATATTAATTCTTACCGTAATTAATCCCAGAATAATTTTCTCTCTCTTAATTAATCCCAGATTAATATTGTTCGAGTCAAAATATCAATCGGTGAATCTTTTGGATGCGACCCAAGAGATCCCTGGATATGTTGGCAGTAAATACGGTTATCGGACTATCCGAATACGTGCGTACCCGGTACCACGTTCCTACCGATTTACAAGACATGGTTGGCTTCTAGCAAAACACCGTGCCTACCCAATTCTCCAGAAAATTTCTTCTACGAAATACATGATCTTTGTCAGGCGTAGTATATACATAGTATTGTGTATTACGATCCAATATCGGATGTCACATGCTAGGCTTGGGGCTGGAGTTGTGTCTGCCCTGTACGAAGCATATATCGGATCACTAGCAACTAGTCTCTTTATGATCAGAAAGTCATGACCTAGTCATACTTCCCCGATGGCTATAGCACTTAGAGTACCAGTTATGTATCCCTGTGTGATCATCATCTCCATATGACTGAAGTGATACTTCCATCTCGATATCACACCCAATACACTACGATTCTCAGTATACCCAGAAGAGGCGTATACAGAACCTGTTAAAGCCCCGGACGAACAAAACCAAAGTATGCTGATTGTCGCAAGTATTAGCGATGCAAGTCTCAGGTTCAGACCAAATACATCTACCCTGATTCGGATTCCCATAGACACATAGTCATACTACAAATGGGATTCCGAGGGGTCTATCCAGAGCGAAGCTATTTCCGTACCATCGGTAAATAGATCCTCCTATTACACTTGTATGAGTATCTAATACCCAAATATATGAGAACTATGCAGTTACGCTTCCATAGCACGCACAAGTGTAATACTAGCCTATTTCGCATATCGATGTCCAGTCTCGATAATACTACGACTATGAATATTTAATGATTAAAACTTTGTGGATTAATAGTGTCTCATATCTTATTAATCTGGTACTAAGCATATGGACTTTTATCATTTATATATCCCGGTAATCCAATTACAAATGATAAAAGAGCAATTTCCTTTATCACATAGTTAATTTGTACAACAACACCATGTTATGTACAAATAGTGATGCTATGGGTCATATATGTCCAACAATCTCCCACTTGGCCTATAGCCAATCACCCAATTGTCTAACACCTGAACTATGTACGGGTTGCTCAAACTTCTGCTGAGAAACATCTTTCGTCAGAGGATTTACAAGGTTATCATCTGATGCGATTTATTCGATCATCACATCGAAACGATGTATGATCTGACGAATCAGATGAAATAGTCGAAGTATATACTTGGATTGTTGATGAGACCGTAATTCTTTAGCCTGTGTTGTAGCCTAGCTCAGCCGCTAACAGAACTATATCTAATCTAATTAGGATTATATAGATCCAAAATGCTTCTTTTGCTCCCTCAGCTGCAGCAATATTCCGCTTTTATTGTTGTTTATTCGGCAACAGTATCCTGCTTGGAAGATTTCCAGCTCACTGTTCCATTATTCAAACTATATGTGTACCCTTATTGTGACTTACAGTCATTTTTATCGGTTTGGAAACTTACAGCGGTGAACCTAGTCGCCTCAAGTTCTCATTTCCCCATATTTTCAGAAAGCATCATTGGTTCATCCAAGATACTTAAGGATGTTCATAACTTCAATCCAGTGACCATCACCTGGATTGGCCTTATTGTGTCTACATATACTCAAAGCATATGAGACATCAGGTCACGTACATATCAAAACGTACGAACACTGAGAGAGTGTCAGCATCTTTCTAGATTTATCCCAGTATATCTTTATTCCTAGAATAAAGCCTGCTTCTCCCATGTATTCCATGAAGAATTTAATGAAAGCCAAGCTTTCACCGATTATATTATGGGAATGTTATTGCTAAGAAGCAATACATCATCAACTTATATGACAATCATTGACAGTGTGCTCCCACTAACCTTCTTATATACACAAGAATCATATTCGTTTTGAATTAAATCATATACCATTATGATTACATCAAAATGCTGGTTCCAAGAACGCAATGCTTGCTTCAATCCATGAATGGATCGATTTAAATTGCAAACCTTGTTTGCATGTTTTGGCACGACAAAACCGTCAGGATGTTGCATACAAACATCCTCCAAAAGGTTTCCGTTAAGGAAAGCGATTTTGGCATCCAGCTGTCATATTTCATAAACAAAATATGCAGCATTAGCAAGCATTATCCAAATGGATTTAATCATGGCAACATGTGAAGAAATTTTATCGTAGTCGACACTATGTCTGTGACGATACCCTTTCTGTACAAGCATAGCTGTGTACATTTGTATATTGCCATCCATGTATGTCTTTCTTAAAGACACATTTAGTACCATTAGGCACAATGCCTTCTGGTACACCAAACAGTGTCAAAATATAGTTGGTATACATGGAATCCATTTTGGACTTCATGGCACTTTGCCATAAAAGGAGTCGATACCTTGTATCATTTCCTCATACGTAGTCGGTTAATTATCCTCAATTAGATTGATATCTACATGAGGTGAGATCAGAAACCCATACCTCCCAGGTTGTTTTCTAACTCTCTCCGACTTACGCGGTTCTTGTGTATTCTAAGATTATTGGTACAGTTTCATCCCCGATGAACTGTTGGTGTTCTGTGAGGACTCGGTGCCCGGAATAGTATTACTCTGATTTTCATCGAGTTTTACTTTCCTCCCACTTACCACTGCATATAGGAATTCCTCTTAGGAAAACCGCATGGAGAGCAACAATTACATTGTTCTCTTGTGAGTTATATAAGTACTATACTTTGGTTTCCCTAGGACAACCAACAAATAGGCACTTATCCGATTTGGGTTCTAATTTGGTATCATCCAAACATATGCCCAGCATTCCCAAATCTTCAGGAATGAGAAACCCAGTTTCTTTCATGTTCATATCTAATATGAAGTCAGCCTAACATATTTTCATGGAACCTTATTCAAAATAAGTATTGCACTGTTTAGTGTGTATCCTCATAAGGAAATTGGTAGCTCAGAGTGACTCATCATTAACCTTACCATGTCCAACAAAGTTCAATTTCCATATTCAGACACACCGTCAAATTGAGGTGTCCCGTGAGGAGTCCACTGTGAAAGAATACCATACTCTTTCGAGTAATGTTGAAACTCATATGTTTAAGTATTTTACAATATGGTCCGACCGTAATGTTTTTAATACTTTTACCAGTCTGTTTTCTACTTTGTGTCGAAACTCTTTGAATTACTTAAAAGTTTTTGACTTGTGTTTCATAAGATACACATAACCGTAACGTGATGCAACATCCGTAAAGGTTACGAAGTATTCATATCCATCTCTAGCCTAGCTAGACATGGGCCCACTTACGTCACTATGAATGAGGGCTAACAGATCGGTGGCACTTGTACTTTTACCAAGTAAAAGGTATTTTAGGCACTTTGCCTAATAAACTAGATTCGTAGACATCATTTGAATTAAGATCAAATCTGTCCTAGTATCCACTCTTCGAAAGTGTGGATATACGAGTCTTGTTAATGCGTCCCAGATGACAATGCCACAAATAAGTCTCATTAGAATTACTCAATTTGAGCTATTTGTTTGCCATGTTATATGTTGGAGATTCACTTATATTCAAAATATAAATGCTGTTATTCACATCTAATGTGTATATCTCAATATCATCTTTATAAACAAAACACCTTGTGTTCTGGAACATAAAGGTATACCCGCAACGGGTTAAACTAGATACAAAGATAATGTTCCTAGTCAAACTAGATACATTATAGCAGTCTCCTAATTTGAGTACATGCCCCAAGGGCAGTTCCAAAAATTAGGTTTCTATGGCCAAAACAACGACTTATGTCCTGTTTCCGACTCATAGGTCGATCTCATCTGAAGCCAGTCTCCTGCTTATCAGCAGATCCCGCACATCAGTACATATATTTATGTACCACATCTAGTATCAAAAATCCAATTTTAAAACCAGCAGTGAACATGTTTATAACAAATATTCTTGAAGCCGGAACCTTGTCCCGCCTTCACTTCCTTCATGTCTCCCTTGTCCATACGGCAGTCACACTTCTAGTGACCCCGTTTGCCACAGTTTAGGCAGACAACTTAGGATATGTCCTTTTGAAAAGCTCTGGCTGTGCATAACGGATTGAGCACTAAAGTTATCATCACAATGAGTCTTCCTAAGCTCATGCTCTACTATTCGCTCAACTCCGGGCTCAGGACCGAAAGGTTTCTCTATCAAATAGAATAATTTCTCAGCTCCCATGACTATCGTGAGGTTCTATCCCAGTCTGAAAATTAAAGCCGTTAAAGATATTTTTCCAGGATTATGTCCTTTGACGCTAATCTTTCAGTCATCTTGATTGCTATAGTCCAACTATCCAATCAACGATTTCGGGTACAATTAAATATAATAATTACTATAGTCTAACTATATAATCAACTACAATTGATCGGTTACTTTCAAACGTATTGATTACTATAATCCAATTATATAACCAACTACAAATGAAGTAGTTTGAATACAATCCAACTGTTAAATTAAAACAACAATTGAATATTAGTCCAACTAATATATTTATAAATAATTAATGACGAAAAATGAAATGAGCGCGTATTGGCAAGTATCTAAACGAAATTGCAAATTTAATACTTGCCTCCCACTATTTTTCGACGAGCCTCTAACCCTCTGTGGAGTACTCGGGAAACCTAGTTTCCTAGTGGGTTAGGATCCCGTTAAATAAAACACAACCTTGACTTTGGCCAACAAGTTGTATGAAACTTAACTAGGTAGATCTCTATGATCAATTGGATCTCATCCAATTCCTAGATCCAGTAGGTGGACCTCCAAGTCCGAAATATATATCCAATATATACCAATATATCCAATATATGCCAATATATCCAATATATTGCCTAACCTTTTTCCTCTGAATCAACTAAGCATTGGCTTGGCTCAACAAGCTTAATGAAACCAGTTAAGCATGACCCATTGATAGTGGGAAAGCTTCGTAATCGAGGTCGATGAACAAGAAGTGACCTTGACTTTGGCCAACAAATCACAACTTGCCCAAGAAGTACGATATGGAACAAAGATTTCGTGATTCAAACACATCCGCTATGGACAAAGGTCTTGACTTTGGCCAACATACCAATGCCAATCTTGGATCTTGAGAGAGAATCACTCAATGGAAGGAAAAACACTTAATATAAAATGAGGGTTTTTGTCGCGATTTGGAAACCATTTTATTATCTTTAATTAGGTCTCATCATACACCCTTAAGCATGCATTATAAAATCATAATAAGGCGCGAAATAAATAATAATGATATTCAGATGGATATGTAACAAATTGTTCCTAGAACAAATCTCTCCATTCCTCTCTCCCACTAGCACTATTCATACTTCTACCCAATTACATAATACTTTAAAGAAACCTCATTTACATCGAGGGGAATTGGTGAGAAGAGAAATACAATGAGATAAGGAGATAATAGGCTGGACACACAGGTCCAATTTAATAAATTCTAAATTTATTACAACAATTTCCAAAATTGCCCTCACCCTTCTAATATCCATCCGATATACATTATTCATTCATACATCCAAGTATTCACACAAAGTATGTTATTCAATCAATTTAGTCCAATTAATTAATCTTTGAATTAATTACCATCCATTGTTCAAACAACGATTTGATTTGCGCGAGTCCAACTCGTTTAAGAATAAATACTCAAAGTACGTATTCTTGAATTATATCGAACTAAAATTTTAAATCCAATTTTAAATTGTATCCAATACTAATTCAAATTTAATTCCAAATTAAATAATTACACTTATTTATGTGCTTTAAAGACTTGGATTCCAAATCCAATCTTTATGGGTCTCAAAGGCCCAATTAGTATCCAATACTATTTAATTAAAGTCCAATGGGCTTTTAATTAATTCTTTAGGCGTGGGCTTTGGCCATTATGGATCAAACCCAAGATGCCAAGGCCCAATTATGAATCACCCTATGCCAAAATTAATTTAGGCCCATTAGGCCTAATTAAAATTTTAAAGGCCCAATTGTCATATTTGGACTTTATGGAAATGGTTTTAGGCCCAATTGGATCCCACCAATTATCCTAAACCAAACTTGGCCCAACCAAGCCCATTAAGCCCAATTACAACAATTAAATTAATACATTATTCCAAATTACATATGAATTCAATTCAAGTGTAATTAACATAATTAATTAATCTAATGCTTCCAAAACATTAATTAATCCAATTTAATCATGTTCAACATTTCCAATTCATGTCCAACATAAATTGAAGCAAAATCAATTCTACAACATGCTTCAAAGTTCACGGCAATAGCAACAAAAATCATTCAATTTGATTTCAATCCAATTAAAGCAACATTCAATATTTCTATCATGCTATTTAACACATCCAATTGTCAAATTTCCAAAATTCCACCATGAACTATCTAGGGTAATTTTCGGCCAAGGGTATATTTTGGGGAAAATTAATCCTATCAATTTTTCAAAAAATCAAAGATGCACAAATCCAATTGAATATCATATAAACATAACCCAATCATCAATTAGGCAAATCAAGCTCCAAGCCAAAAAATCCCAAATTAAAGTCCATAAACCCTAGAAATTAAATCAAGCTTAGATCTCTCTCTGATACCAATTGTTAGTGTCCTAGACATGCCATGGGATCTCTAAGCGTGATTATTGTATGAATTAATCAAAAAAGTTGCGGAATACTTACATTGATCGGATTTATGATTTCAAAAATTTCATGGATGTTGAAGCTTACAAGCTCATTGGTGAGTATCCATATCACCTTCAAATGACTCCCTTATGTGCTAGACAGAACAAAATGGAACAAATTTTATCTCCAAGGAGAAGTAAATTTTCCCAATAGAGAGGGAAGTAATCGACCCCTTTTGTGAGCCAAGGCCATTCGGCCAAGTCTTCAAAATACAAGGCAAAATGCATTCTTCAAAAGAAAGAAGCCAGAGGCCACACGGTCTTTCTACAAAAGAAAAGAGAGCCATTTGCTTTTCTTCAAAAATACAGAGGCCAAATCGGCCAATCAAAAGAAAAAAAACCACCCCTCCACAAACTTATTCAAATAATTAAATTGCCCATCCACCAAGCATAACCCACGCCCATTGACCCCAATTCATCTCACATCACACTTTCAACAAAAGCCACCTCACACAAATAAAAGACAACAAACCCTAAAGCAATTAAATAACCCATCCACCAATTAATTCAAGCAATTAAATAACATTCCACTAAGTCAAATACAGCACACCAACCCTCCACCAAACAACAAAGCAATTAAATAAACCCTCCATCAATGCAATCCACCAACAACCTCAACCCTCTCCACTATAAAAATAATACAAAACCCTAAAGTCCATTGGCTCTCCACTCTCACGAAAAAACAAAAACAAAAGATAGAAACCCTAATCCCCTCTCTTACGCCCATCATCTCTCTCTCACCTAAACACATTTTCTCTCCCCCATCAACACTCGACATCAACAAGAATTAACGTGAACAGCTCCTCACGGCATCCAGACCACACCACACAAATCACCTAGATACACACACTGCCATAACACCCATTCTCACTCGCACACACGTGAAGCCACACACACCAAAAGAACTAACCCAGACCGACTCACACACAATCGCCACTCAACCCAGCTCACCGACTAAGCCCTCCACGTAGATCACAAATAAGTAACGCCACGCACGTAAACAAGCTCCTTACCGATCAATAAAACCAAAACAACCTTGGGCACCATCTGGACGTGAACAGACAGCCACCAAACCGACACCTTACACATAAAAAAGACACCCCTACCGACCAAAGACACAACACTCAAACAAAGATAAAAACAAGACACCTTACATGGCCAACTCATACACACACACATGCCCAACTCATTCACGACAAAAATAACAAACACCAACCCCACTCATCAGAAATTCTTCACGCCTCTCTTCTCAACCAGTAGCCCCACGTAAAAGCAATCAACACCGACCAACAAAAAACCCAAAATCAACGTGAAGTCACACTGCCCTCACCGAATAAAATAAACAAAAATACCTTTCAGCCGAACACAAAACTGCACCATAAACTGCCCCTAAAAACAACCCCAAATAACCCTTGAAAATAGTCCCAAAAAATAACCCCGAAATAGTGACCGAAAAACAGCAGCAAATCATCCAAAAATAGTGAAGAAAACAGAGAAAACAGTAGTAAAAACAGAGAAAACAGTGAGTGAAAATAGAGGAAATAGCGAGTGAAAATAGAGGAAACATCGAACGAAAATAGTAAACCAGTGAAAACAGTGGAAACACTAACCCTTCCGGTGACGTCCCAACGTACTCCCAAAAAGCGACTTAAAAGGTAAGACCTGAGGGCACCCTTTGTTATATTTTATTTTGTTATCCCGGACACGACATGCTTGGTTGGACGTGGAATACGTCCAACCGGGTATGCGAAGTCCTATATTGAAAACGGCCAATTTCTTTGGTCATATATTTATTATTCCGCATTAGGGATTTAATTTATGTTTGTGTTTAGGTTGTTATTTATTTTCGCGTATTATTGTGTGGTTACCGCTATTTCGACTTATTTTTATGCATGCAAACTTAGATATAGGCCATATATGAACTTAGATGTAGATTACTCATGTGAATGTATATTGCGTAGACTTGGTTAAATTATTGCACAAATCCGTTCATTACAAGTGGCATAAGTAAGGGACCATTCTGAACCCAACGGTTTGAGGTCTTCCCTTGCGAGGGGTGAGTGCGGCCTTAAATCATTTTCCTGTTCACACTGGGTGGTGAATCCTTTATTCTCCGGTTTAATCCCCCGCGGGCTACTCCGTACTCCCGACCGGGCCGCGAGCCTGGAACAACGTCACCGATTTTTGTGTCCTACAGTCTGGCGACTCCACTGGGGATAGAGAATCGACCCCAAAATAATGTCTTGTAATATTTGTGATTTATGCTTTAGTTGACTGTGTCTACCATGGGTTGAATGGGTTTAATCAAAGGCATTACTAAGGCTAGGTGATGGTTTGATGTCTTCCTTCATTCACTACCTTTCTATAAGGAAAAGCTGTGAAGGCACCTAGATAATCATTATCCGTAGCTCACCGTGACAGACTAATTTGGAGGACTTGTTGTTTATTCATGTCACCAATGCGATAAGAGCCTAAGAGGCTTGGGTATTTAAGAGAGTTCGCTTCACCCTCCCTCTGGGGAATCTACAATAGGAAATCCATTTGGCAGATAGTCACACACCGTAACTCGTTGGCACGTACCTTAAGGTATAAAAAAGGTGCGCTCACTTGGTCGCTCGAACCCTTGAGTGGGGAGTCCTAGTTGTGGGCAATCCTTCGTCAGCGAGAGCCTTTGTCTACATTCCTGTAAACCTCCATATGAACCATAGTTGTATGACCAATAGAAATTATCTCTTTATGTTTGTGTTTAGGACCATTGTCACGTGGATTCAGTTGGAATTCTTGTCAAGAGATGTGAACTTGTTGGGCCATTTAAACTGGGACGAGTTCGTGTCATTTGACGATTGGGCCAAAAGCTTCTAAAATGACGATGGGTCATTTTGTGTTTGGGCCTCTTATCACTTGGACTCGTTTAGCCATGTTATCGCAAAAGTGTAAACCTGTTGGGCCTTTTCAACTGGGACAAGTTTGCACCGCGCAATAGTATGATTGAACGCTTTAAAGTGATAATGGGCCGACTAGTATAAAAATCTTGATGGGCTTGTATATTTCATGCATTACACGCATACATGCTAACATGCAGTTTTAAAAGACACTATATATACCTGTTGGGTTAGGGAAGAGGGAAGACTCGTCAAGAGGCCGATAATAAACATGAGTGAATCAGTTAACGAGGGATCTCGTATGGATTAGCTGGAAGCTAATCTCACTAAGGTTACCAAGCAACTACAAGCTTTGACCACTGCTATGACTAATATGGTTGTGCCCCGCGCTGTAGGAGGCTCTGAGAATGAAAAGCGTGAGGAGCCTCTGAACAGGTTGAATGATGATATTCATGTTTTTGATGATGACCTGGCTGAGTATGCCGCATGAAGGATATCCGGGTCTTAGGCTGAATTGCAGAAACTCCGAGATCAGGTAGAGTTAGTTACCCGTAAGATGAGGGGTAAACATGAGGATTTGCTAGACTATGAGGCGATGACTTTTGAGGAGCAGCTACCGGATCAATTCAGGATGCCTAACATGGCCAAGTTCAATAGGAATGAGGATCCGAGGGTCCACATCCGACAATATGTTTCTGTGATGAGTTCAGTAGGTCTGTCGAAGCAACAGGTTCAGAAGATGTTCGGGATGTCGCTTGAGGGGGCACCCATGGTATGGTATCACGACTTTGAGAGGAAGGTCAATGATGATTGGAGAGAATTGGCGGAGGCCTTTCTGAAGCAATATGTCACGGATTTGGAGATCGACTTGTCGCTTCGCGACTTGGAGAATACCAAACAGAAGCCGGAAGAAAGCTTCAAGGATTATGTAGATCGCTAGAGGAGCCAGCTTTTGAAAATGCAGACTCGGCCCTCGGAGAATGACCAGATCAAGATGATCATCAAGGGTACTAAGCCCTCTATTTACGGCAAGCTGATGAGGATGACGTCTATGATTGGAGATTTTTGACAATTGAGGGAGACTGTTATGGATATTGAGGAGGAAGAAGCTGGGAATAGGAAGTTCTATGCCAGAATAGGAGGACCATCAGGGGGCCTTTAGGGACCATGCCCGCTACTGCTGAGATCTCTACCGTCAGAAACAGGCGATTCGCTAATCTTGGTAGACCTTTGTCAAAGGTGCTTGAGAAGTTGAAAGGACAATGACTCCTAAAACCTCTAGAACCTAGACCAATTCCCAACCCTGTGCCACACTACTTCGACTTAAACCAATACTGCCACTTCCACCAGCAAAAAAGCCACGAAACAGACAATTGCACCCACCTTAGGCATGAGATCCAAAACCTCATTGACGCTCATAAAATACCAGATCCAGAAAAAGAACAACCCAACACACAGAGAAACCCTCTACCTAACTACCACTCTGTTCCACCACCCACCTACATGATCAACTCCGGCCTACCCGAAACCTTTGTCCTCCAAACTCTCAACCACCAAGCTTCTTGCATTGGGATAAGGGATGACAACAGTGAAGAACCATAGGCCGAGGACGGAGGCTGTGCTGTGAACGATGAAAGTGTTTTTCCTGATTTATTTGATTGCAATCCTTCTTTTTATAACAAAGACATTGATTTTGCCTACTCGCTCGAATCTCTTTCTCAATAGTTAAGCATGAGTCTGATGATAAGATTGTTTGCTCTAGGTAGACACCTTAGAAACGATAAGTGTGAGAAGTACTCTCATCTGATATTTTGAGTGGTTGGTCTCAGCTAGACTTGCGAGCACTTGATTACAGGATCCTAACAGTGGAAGCCTAAGTAGTCGACAAGATGATTAGTTGAAGAGGTGGCAGATCGATGAATGACCGTTCGCTTAGATGTCCATCCTGATTTACCTATGTTACGATATATGATATGATTAGAAACAAAGAAAAAGTTCTGAAAAGAAAAGGAAAAAAATAGGCCACCTATAACCGATAAGCGTGAAGCTACCCATGGGCGAGTATTAGGACCACCATGAGGAGAAATGCTACCTTAAATGGTAGGTGTGTAGAAAAGAGAAAAAGAAAAAAAAAAGTTCAAAAATGAAAATAAAGAAAAGAAAGAGACAAAAGAAAAAGAAGAAAACCATATCATGTTGAGTACGAGGAAGTAATCACAGAGTATGATCAAAACATCTAGGTTGGTTAGACCCACTGATCCAATTCTCCAAGACAAAATCATCGAGTTGGCTTACTTAAGGATTAAGCTGCGAAAGAACCTCGGCACACACGCACTTTGAGTCTGGTTCATATCATTCATTCAAACGTTCGGAGTTGAGTTGCATCGAGTACTTTGAAGGTTCTCTAGTTTCGACACGGGGCATCTGTTGAGGGCAATAATATGTATAACTATTGGGACTACTTCGGAGCATTTAAAATAGTATGATACCACATTGGCCTAGTGCAAACAATGAAGAGTTAAACCAAGACTGGGGGCGACCAGTCTACCAACTCGCAAATAAGGGACATAACGGGAACTTGAGCCATGAGACAAAGGAAAACTGAGCAATCACCAGAAGAGAATTGGCAGGAAGAAACTATAAGCAGACCCAGGGGGTGACCAAAGACAGTTATAGGCGGAGGACACCGGGAGAACTGGCAGAAGGCCTAACCCAGCGGAATAGGAAACACACCCATGCATACATGCATACACGTCACATGCACGTAATTTTTGTCTTGTTTTTGTTAGCAGGTTTCGAAGGAAAGGAAAAATTGGCAAAGACAATTCAGTTCGGGAACAAGACCCACAATTCAGTTCGGGAACAAGACCCACGATTCAGATCGGGAACAAGACCCACAATCAGGAACAAGACCCAAAATCAGGAACAATACCTATGATGAGTGGTAGTTATATCACTATTTCCCACTCATTTGACCTAATATTTTGTATAGTTTCTTGAGTTTTGTGAATATTTTGATGTGTTTTGTATTGTTTTGTAGATAAATAAAGTTTCAGGACATTCTGGAGGTGATTTGGAACCAAAACAGTGAAAATTGGAAAAATGGCATTTTCGTAATTCTGCGCGTCGCGACACGGAAGCCTATGGCGTCGCGACGCCTAACATGCACCAAGACATGCTAACGTGCGCCGGGTCCACAAGCCAAAATCTGAGGAAATTTCACTTTGCTAACGTGCGCCGTGCCACGTGTCACCATCACAGCCGATCTGCTAACGTGCGCCGTGCCACATGTCATCATCCTACGGTGCCGACAGTCACTATCGCCAGGTGTCACTCCACGTGTCTACCATGTCATCATCCACATTACCAGTTGACCGAGTCAACGTGCCACATCATTGCCACGTCATCATCAACCAATCACAGCGTGCCACATGTCATCATTCTATGGTGCCGACAGTCCCTTTCGCCACGTGTGCCACGTCAGCGCCAATTATTGACTCACTTATCCGAAATTGACACGTGGTGGATAAGAATCTGAATCAGCCAATCACGAGCCGCCATGTGTCGCAATAATTGAGCTCCCAACCACCTTGCCACGTGTCACCTTATCTAGAATCTGAGCCGACGAACCAGAAGCTGCCACATCGACACAATTCCGCGTCACGACGCGAGGCCCCCTACTGATGCCTATAAATTCAGCTCGATTTCAGAATTCAAATCATGCATTCCTTGAGTTTTGTAAGGACTTTAAGGATTGCATCTTGTGTGTTTAAGTTTTTGTAATTTAAATTAAGCATTTTTACTTTTAGTATTTTCAATTATGTACTTTTACTTTTTATAATAAAATTTTATTTTTCTTTTTTTATACTTTTAGTATTTTCAATTATGTACTTTTACTTTTTATAATAAAATTTTATTTTATTTTATTTTTCTTTTTTTATGCTCAATAGTTAATTTACTGCTGGGGTAAAGGTGAAGCTTTTTACTTTTTATAATTTAGATTAATCTCCCTTAATTATAATATATAAATTATTTAAAACCTGACTTAATAAGGATACCGCTATATTGGTCGGTTGGTAATTATTTTTAAACTTGTTTTAACCTGACTTAATGAGGATACCGCCTGATTGGTCGGTTGGTAATTAATTATTAATTTGACTTAATCAGAATACCGCCTATATGGCTGGTTGATAATTATCACGCAGATTTATATATTATAATAAGAGAGATTTCTAAATTAGAAATAGTAAAGGTAGATTAATCTCACTTTAATTATAATATGGAAATTGTAATATGAATTAAAAGTTGATTCCGCCTTAATGGCTGATTTTAATTATGTAACATAATGTGACACCGTCTATATGGCTGGTCTTTAGGTGACAGATAATTACCGCCTATATGGCTGGTTTATGGATAAATAATAACACCGCATTTATGGCTAGTTCAACTTAATTGGATAATAATGGCAATTTTCATATTATAATAATTTGAGATTTCTAAAAGTGAATCCTCTAACCCCAGTATTTTATTTTTATTCTAGGGAAGTGATGAAACACAATATTACTAGGCTTAATAATTGATTTAATTATTTATTGGGTAATTCTTTAGTTTGTTTATTGAGTCTTAAGCTTAATGCTTCTTGTTGTCTGATCACCAATAAGATTGATGTGGTAAACTTAAAATGAACTAGACATAGGGATTTTAGGTTTCAGCCTTAGATTCAATAGCCCACGATCTTCCTTGAGGATAGATAACCATTTAATAGATTTCCTTATAGGATATACATATACCTCTCGGGCGGGGGTAGCCATAATTGGAACTTAATCTTAATGAATCCATGTAATTTGGTTGACATAGACATATGGTTCAATTGGGTTATACTGGGTATTTGCGTCTGACCATCGACATAAGCTTTTGCATATTTTCGTGTTCCAGGTTAGCAATCTGATTTATTACACATATATAAGAGAATTAATTCATCTTTATATTAATATTGTGTGGAGTCACGACCCTAGATCTTTGAGTCTTTTCTTTTATTTTCTTTAGTATTTTCTTTTGAGTCTGTTTTTATTTTAATTAGCAAATCCACATTCAACCAAACAAAAGCAATCAATTATCTTCTCCCTATAATTAGATACCTGTAAATAAATAGTATCAATAATTAATAACAACAGTAGGAATTAAGTCCTCGTGGGATCGATATTTTTATACTACTTGAACGATACGTGCGCTTGCGTTATACGTGTGTGTTTACGCCAGTCAACCTGCAATTCAATTTGGGAACAAGACCCACAATCGGGAACAAGACCCGCAATTCAATTTGGGAATAACACCCACAATCGGGAACAAGACCCGCAACTCAATTTGGGAACAAGACCCATAATCAGGAACAAGACCTGCAATTCAATTTGGGAACAAGACCCACGATCGGGAACAAGACCCGCAACTCAATTTGGGAATAAGACCCACAATCGGGAACAAGACCCGTAACTCAATTTGGGAACAAGACCCACAATCAGGAACAAGACATGCAATTCAATTTGGGAACAAGACCCACAATCAGGAACAAGACCTGCAACTCAATTTGGGAAAAAGACCCACAATCGGGAACAAGACCTGCAACTCAATTTGGGAATAAGACCCTCAGCTCACTTCGGGAACAAAACCCACTCGGTGGTTCGGGAACAAGACCCAGAGGTCATAGCACTCGCCATCAATCTCAACTCAATTCAGGGAACAAGACCCTCATCTCAATTTGGGAACAAGACCCTCATCTCAACTCAGTAACGGTTCGGGAATGGACTACCTCTCAGTAACGGTTTGGGAATGGACCACCTCACAGTAACGGTTCGGGAATGGACCACCTCACAGTAACGGTTCTGGAATGGACCACCTCACAGTAACGGTTCGGGAATAGACCACCTCAGAGTAACGGTTCGGGAATGGACCACCTCACAGTGACAGTTCGGGAACAAAGCCCATATATGGTTCGGGAACAAAGCCCAGAGGTCGAAGCACCTCGCCACCATATCAGCTCAGTTCGGTAGTGATTCCTAGAGATCATAGTATCTTACGGGGATGAACCTTGGGGTCGAAGCACCTTACCATCGTATCAGTTCAGTTCGGTAGTGATTCCTAGAGATCGCAGCATCGTGCAGGGATGAACCTCAGGGGTCGCGGCACCTCGCCACCATATCAACTCAGCTCGAAGCAGCAGGCAAGTAAGGTGGCAGCCGGCGAGCCAGGTAAGTAAAAATGCATTGTATAACTTTGATATGATTGTCATTGTCACACACTACACAAGTCCCATCAAAGTGGGGGCGACTGTAGGCACTGTATTTTTGCATATAAGTCACTACCTTTTTAAGTTACGGAAGTCGCGGGAAACGGACTTCGGAAGGGGAGATTCAAAATGAGTACATCGTCAGATTTGATTTGCATGTTCACTGCATGTGCGCTCGTTCTGCATTCGTAAACACGTTCGAACGGTAAATAGATTGCGGACGTTCGTGCGGCGTCTGGGAACGCGTTAGAACGGTCGTCTGTGTTTCTGTTTTAAAATCACTAGCCAAGCACAAGAAGCCCACCAAAACACTAAGCCCACGCCCATAAACCCATAAAACCAAACCAAATCATACACCAAGCCCACCAAAGAGACTACCCCACACCCATTGACCAAAAACCACCCCTCAACCAACTTATTCAAACAATTAAATTGCCCCTCCACCAAGCATACCCCACGCCCATTGACCCCAATTCATCTCACATCCCACTTCAACAAAAGCCACCTCACACAAACAAAAGACAACAAACCCTAAAGCAATTAAATAACCCATCCACCAACTAATTCAAGCAATTAAATGACCTTCCACTAAGTCAAATACAGCACACCAACCCTCCATCAAACAACAAAGCAATTAAATAACCCCTTCATCAATGCAATCCACCAACAACCTCAACCATCTCCACTATAAAAATAATACAAAACCCTAAACTCCATTGGCTCTCCACTCTCACGACAAAACAAAAACAAAAGAAAGAAACCTTAATCCCCTCTCTCACGCCCATTCTCTCTCTCTCGCCTAAACACATTTTCTCTCCCTCATCAACTCTCGACATCAACAAGAATTAACGTGAGTAGCTCCTCACGGCACCCAGACCACACCACACAACTCACCTAGATACACACACTGCCATAACACCCCTTCTCACTCGCACACACGTGAAGCCACACACACCAAAAGAACTAACCCAGACTGACTCACACACAATCGCCACTCAACCCAGCTCACCGACTAAGCCCTCCACGTAGATCACAAATAAGTAACTCCACGCACGTAAACAAGCTCCTCACCGATCAAAAAAACCAAAATAGCCTTGGACACCATCTGGACGTGAACAGGCAGCCACCAAACTGACACCTTGCACACACATAAAGACACCCCTACCGACCAAAGACACAACACTCAAAGAAAGACAAAAACAAGACACCTTGCATGGCCAACTCATACACACGCACATGCCCAACTCATTCACGACAAAAATAACAAACAGCAACCCCACTCATCACAACTTCTTCACGCCTCTCTTCTCAACCAGTAGCCCCACGTAAAAACAATCAACACCGACCAACAAAAAAACCCAAAATCAATGTGAAGTCACACTGCCCTCACCGAATAAAATAAAAAAAAATACCTTTCAGTCGAACACAAAACTACACCATAAACTGCCCCTAAAAACAGGCCCAAATAATCCTTGAAAACAGTCCCAAAAAATAACCCCAAAATAGTGACCGGAAAACAGCAGCAAATCATCCAAAAATAATGAAGAAAATAGAGAAAACAAAAGTAAAAATAAAGAAAACAACGAGTGAAAATAGAGGAAACAGCGAGCAGAAATAGCGAGTGAAAACAGAGGAAACAGCGAGCGGAAACAGCGAGTAGAAATAGAGAAACCAGCGAGCGAAAATAGTAAACCAGTGAAAACAGCGGAAACGCTAACCCTTCCGGCGACGTCCCAATGTACTCCCGAAAAGCGACTTAAAAGATAAGACCTGATGGCACCCTTTGTTATATTTTATTTTGTTATCCCGGAAACGGCATGCTTGGTTGGACGTGGAATACGTCCAACCGGGTATGCGAAGTCCTATATTGAAAACGGCCAAGTTCTTTGGTCACATATTTATTATTCCGCATTAGAGATTTAATTTATGTTTGTGTTTAGGTTGTTATTTATTTTCGCGTATTATTGTGTGTTTACCGCTATTCCGACTTATTTTTATGCATGCGAACTTAGATATAGGCCATATATGAACTTAGATATAGATTACTCATGCGAATGTATGTTGCGTAGACTTGGTTAAATTATTGCACAAATCTGTTTATTACAAGTGGCATAAGTAAAGGACAATTCTGAACCCAATGGTTTGAGGTCTTCCCTTGCGAGGGGTGAGTGCGGCCTTAAATCATTTCCCAGTTCACACTGGATGGTGACTCCTTTATTCTCCGATTTAGTCCCCCGCGGGCTACTCCGTACTCCCGATCGGGCCGCGAGCCTGGAACAGCGTCGCCGATTTCTATATCCTACACTTCCATTGATTCGTTCAGTGTTTATCAAACAAACACCTACATGTCTATACGAGCTCCCAAGACTCATGGTTCATTGGGACAAACCATCAGACAAAGTCTTGATATATGACATGTACTAGTCTTAGCGGGTTTCACTAACCGACCCGTGTCAGTAAATCTTGACCATGAACTTTATTTTAGAATATATTTCTAGTAGTGACACCTCCCAATTTCAATTACAAACTACGTAATAACTGCGCACTACAATATATATTCTAGGGTATTTGTCTAATATACATATCACTAAAACCTTTTAGTTTCAATCTAATCTAAATTAGATTGAACATATATATAAAAGACAAGAGGTGCTACCTTAAATACATAATATTATGGAAAAAGTAATGGTTCGTATTATGAATCGGTCATAAATACGATCCAGATTGGCGCTTCGAGCACCAACCTAACATAAATATCTAAATAATTAATTAATATATATGTATGTATTTTTATTTACACTAAATAACAAAATACATATATTAATGACATGTGTCAAAATCTCATTTGACAATTAATTAATATGTATCTTTTCAAATTTTGTATCAAATACAAATACACATTAATTATTAATTGATCGAAATGTCCATAATCATATGTGATTTCGTTTAACCATTAAACGATTCGAAATAAATCATTTAATCCGATAACGTATTATGAATAATCTATTTTATTCATAACGTATTGCCTAAATGCTCAACGAGTACACTTTATATTGATGGAATCTCTAAGTTTAGGTTTATCCGTCCCAAAATCAAATTTTGTGTCCATAATTCACCCACTCGTAAATTATGATGACCACCGATAATCTCGCTAAACTATGCAAGTCGAGATCATTGCATATGTATAATCCATCCATCACATGATATCGATATTATACCGGGGATATAGAAAGGAACATCAAATCCCTAAGGTATAAAATAGTCGAATTATAAATTTACGATCTCTAAATAACACTCGGAACTCGCTTCCGTAATGTACCACGACCATGGATTTACTAGATCATAAATACGGGCAAGATACTTATACCCTATACACATGACTGACAGATTCTATCTGATACTCACAGGATATCATGAGCATGAGTCTACACCCAACAAACATGCAGAGGTTTGATCTAAATAGATTGGTGACGTGACTACCATCAAAGTGTGGAGGATGTCTCATATATCCACACTGGTATCTCAAGTCGAAGGACCATTATGCTACTCGACTCGAGAAGATTCCTATTGGTGTACCATCTATTAGGAAATCTTCGGTGAGTCGTTCATTGTTTATCAAATAAACACCTAAACTTCTATACGAGTCTCCCATGATTCATGATTCATCGGGATAAACCATCGGACCAAGTCCCGATATACGACATGTACTGGTCTCAGTGGGTTTTACTAACGACCCTTGTTAGTAAATCTTGGCCAGGAACTTTATTTGAGAATAAACAACTTATAGTGACACTTCCCAATATCAATTACAAATTATGTCGTAACTGGGCACTACATTGTAAATCTTGAGGTCTTTGTCTAATATATATACACATCACTTAACCAGATTTTGTTTCAATCTAATCGATATTAGATCGAATACGTATATAAAAGACAAGAGATGTGACCATAAATAAGTAATATTATGAAAAAAGATATTATTCATATTCATAAATCGGATATAAATATGATCCAGATTGGCGCTCCGAGCACCAACCCTAACAATTTCTCCCACTTGCTCTAATGTCAATCCATGGTATCATATACATATCTAAATGTATATCACATACTCATGACCCTCAAGAGCTCACCTAGCACTCAAGAGGTAGGCAACAACAAGTAGGTCTGCTATAACATATTGAGTTTGTCTAACAAACCCAATCGTTTCCCTTGACCAACATCAAACATATTTTGTAGAAACTAAGTTCTACATCAATATGACTCAGATGCAATATCAATATTGTTCTACAGCTACTAAGTTGTCTACGTATTTAGGGATCAAATATAAAATATTATGCAGACAACCTCAAACACAACACTAATATCAAAACTTATAATTTATATGGTCATTATGTAACTTCATAAGTCAATACTTCATATGTTGTAATTAATTCCACTCACACAATAGAATCATCTGTGACACTTCCACTACATCTTTTCTGACTCTATATAACGTAGATTGTCTAACGTCATAATTAGTGTAGGCATTGCATTTTTGCATGTGAAACCCGATGATGAGCCTCATTTGGAGGCACTATTTTTTAAGTTGCGGGAAACGGATGTTGGAAGGGAAGAGTCAAGAATTGACGTTTTGTTGGATTTAGTTCACGTGTTTAGTTTCGGGTTCGCTGTTGGACCTCCGTTTTAAAACTTAACCTTAGCCCAAGCCCATTAAATCACATCCAATAATAATTAAACATTTAAAATATATGTGTCACAAATTAAATTTAATAATTGAAATGAAATTAAAATAACTAAATTGAAATTAAATTAAATAACCAATTAAATTCTTAAATTAAATAAATTAAATGTTAAATCTAAAAATCACAAACCAATTGAATTATTTAAATTAAATCTAACTAAATTAAAACCAATTGAATTAATGAAATTACATAAACAAATTAAATATTAATTAAATAATATACCAAATTAAATAGAATAATTAATTAAGTCATATACCAAATTAAATAAAACAAATAAAATCTAAATAATCACCTACCAAAATAATAAAAATACTTACCCAAATTAAAGAAATTGCATGTCTAATTAAAATCAATCAAAAAATATTATTCATAATTAAAAATATATTATTCCTAACTTAAAATATTGTATGCCTAATCAACACAAACTAAATATTCTACATTCCTAAATTAGCCTAAATTTGTCCCCCAATCAAATATATATTTTCCTTTTGTGACACTAATTAGATATTACAAATCCCTATCCATGCAAACCATAATTGACAACTATAAAACACACACTAAATCAACCCTAAGAGCTCAGATTCACACTCTCATCCCCACGGCACAAATCAAAAAAAACAAAAAAGCAACCCTAAGGGGGACTTCACCTTCACGGCAGAACCAAATAAATAAAAGAAATCAGCCACACGTCCCAAAAACCCTAACCTCATCCCTCATCTCACTCTCGTTCATGGCAATGACCATTCAGCCAATTACCCACTGACCGACAATTCAATAACAAAACCTCAGCCTCTGCCCCACGAACAAGCCACAACTCACTGCCACGCCCCTTCCTTCACGCACTGCCAAGCAACAAACCAGCAACCCCATGCCTCTTCAACAATAACAGCCCACACCTTCAATAAACAAAGCCCCCCTACGTAGCCCCTTCAAAGCAACTCACTGCCTCCTCACAGCCGCACAAATAAGCCAAAAACCTGCCTCCTCACAGCCGCACCACAAGCACCAAAAGCCCTCCTCACAACCAACACACTGGATCAGCCCACTTAATGCCACACACCCACGCCATCACGTAACAAACAACAATTCACACAGGCCATAAGCCACGTACACACACACGGCCATCACTGGCCACTCACACTTAAACCCTCACGTTGCCAGACCATCACGCAGCTACCCTCAAAGCCTCATTACACGCCCAGTTCAGTCACAAAACTAGCCCAGTTCAGCCGCAAAATCAGCCCTCACAAACAATCCTAAAACAGTCCCCAAAAACTACACAAAACAGCCCCCAAACTGCCGCAAAACACCACTGAAAACCGCACAAAACAGTCCCTAAATGTACCTGAAACATGGAGCAGAAAAGACAGAGAAAATAGTAGCAAAACGGAGCAAAAAAAGCGAGTAAAACATCAAAACAGCGAGTTAAGACGTTAATCCAGTGAACCAGAAAAGTTGCGGTGTGATAGCCCTTCCGACGGACGTGAAACGCGAGTTCGAAAGTCGACATAAAAGGTTAGACCTGAGGGTACCTTTCACACTTGTTTTTTTTTATTTGATTTTTATTGATTCTTTTAATTGTGTTTTAATTATTTATTGAATATTGTTTGCATGTGATGTGTGTTGTGGCCATTGATTAAAACGGAAAATACGTCGTCTCTCGTGGTATATAGGATGGAAACCCAGACGTAAATTCCGTAGCCGATTCTGAATGGACGGTAGTGAGGTCTGTACTTGGGATACAACTCCACGTACCACTTGAGTAAACGGCGTATATTTCGCTTTATGTTATTTTGATTATTCTCACTTTATTATTCCGTCTTTTAATTTCCGCATGTTATTTATTTATGTTATGATGCGATCGAGCGCATGGGCTTAGTAAGTCGGATTAAAGGTCTCCTATTTGGAGGGGTTAAAATCCTTTACCACGATGCTTTGTCGCGCCGGTTGATGTGTGTTCGGTTGGATATAAGATATGTTCAATCGGACATATTAAGTTTGATATGATTGTCTTTATTTTTATATGTATGATGCGATCGAGCGCATGGGCTTAGTGAGTTAGTCCAAAGGTCTTCTCTTTGAGAGACGAAGAGCCTAAAAGGCCACCTTTGTGACACTACTTCGCCGCGCCGGACGAAGTGTGTTTGGGTTGAATGTACGTTCAATCGGGCATACGAAATCCTACACTTTTATTGTCTTTATTTCATGTATTGTGATGTGACGCGCATGGGCTTAGTATGTTGGTCTAAAGGTCCTCTCTTTGAGAGACAAAGAGCCCCAAAAAGCCACCTTTACGGCAGTACTTCGCCGCGCCCCCTTTATTTTATTGTTTAGTATGACGTCTTCTTACATGACCATGCATCATATCACATTGCGCATAGGCTTAGTATGTTGGTCTAAAGGTCCTCTCTTTGACAGACAAAGAGCCTAAAAGGCCACCTTTACGGCAGTACTTCGCCACGCCTCTTTTATTTAGTTATTCGCTTCATAATGTCTTTTTGAAAATTCATGCATCATATTGCATTGCGCATGGGATTATCAAGTGAGATTAAGGGTCATCCACTTTGAGGGGTGAAAATGCTTGAAAGCTACCTTTGCTACAATGATTTGCCGCGCCCCTTAATCTGTTGTTATGTACGAGAAGTCATATATTCATCTGTTCATGTATGTGTCATGTTGTTTACTGCATTTTGGAGGTCACTGCTATAACCCATTCGAACGCGTTCCAAAACGCCGCTCGAACGCATGTTTTCTGTCTGGTCCCGTTCGAACGCGTTATCAAACGCTATACGGACGTGAACCTTCTGTCTACCGTTCGAACGCGTTTACGAACGCTACACGGACGCGAATACACTGAATTGAGTCATTTTCATCACATGTGTGTCTTTGTCTATATCTATCTTCTTTTGCACCACGTCATAGCATGCTCACTTTAATGCCTAATTGCATCCCTAAGCGTCGTTTTGCATTATGTACTTAGTTGACTCTTTTACTTGTGCATGGACATGTAATGGCTATTTGTTTATGATATGTCTATGAAATCACATGTTCGCCATCATTTGATTCGCCT
Organism: Zanthoxylum bungeanum; assembly: GCA_019454045.1. Lineage (NCBI taxonomy): Eukaryota > Viridiplantae > Streptophyta > Magnoliopsida > Sapindales > Rutaceae > Zanthoxylum > Zanthoxylum bungeanum. The sequence goes on from SKCR01038696.1 coordinate 51,654, forward strand.
TTATGTGTGCTTGTGTGGTTAGTATGTGCTTGTGTTTCCATGAATACAACATGCCAATGAAGTTGTATGTTCGTTGCTACTTTGATTTACTTTCAAGCATGTAATCTTAGATGTGAAATATATGCAAATTTAGGTGTAAGTTTTATTTTTTGCGCATATGGATTTAGAAGCATGATACTCTTGGAAATAAATGTTACTTAAGCTTGATTAAATTATTACACAAATCCTTTCATTACAAGTGACATAAGTAAGAGACCATTCCGAACCCAACGGTTTAAGGTCTTCCCTTGCGAGGGGTGAGTGCGGCCTTAAATCTCATTTTCCCGGTTCACACCGGGTGGCGACTCCATTATTCTCCGGTTTAGTCCCCCGTGGCTACTCCGTACTCCCGACCGGGCCGCGAGCCCGGGACAGCATGCGTCGCCCAGTTTCTGTGTTCCCACAATTAGACTCAAAATTAATATGACCATAATGGTTGCAGACTATATTCTTAATGAATAAGAAACTCATTCTTAATATCTCAAATATAACAAAGAACATGTTTCAAGACTCATCCTATGGTCTATAAGGTATCAAAATTGCTCGTAACAATTATGATTAAATTGATATCTTTAATCATATATAATACAATATTCATTATGTCATCATCCTATGATGCATAAGATTGACTAGACATTCTAATCAATTTCTATTTCGATTAAATAATCATCCTTTATGAAAAATGAATATTATATCTAAAAGACACACTAATTGTCGTACAGATAGTCATGTTGTGTCCTTTATTAGATTATATCTAATGCACGATTAATTAGAGTATCTGACAAGTCTCTTAATTTTATATCATATATAAAACTTTATATCGAATATAACAGAGATTACTTTCACTGTATTCGCGGAGAAAATAAGACTTAGATAAACCTTTTGCCTTATAAATATCTAATTATTACATTAATAATGATAATGTCGTTAGGATATACAACACTAGAAAGAAATTTATATACTCTCATTAACCCTACAAGCACATATGTATTCTATACTTTTTGATAGAATCAACCAATCTGACTCATTTCAAAATTAAATAGCATAAATTTTCGGAAAACTTATATGAGTCTACAATAGGCTCTATAAGCTAGTATATCAAACTGTAATCTTAGCAAAATACAAACTCCAGAGCCATTCCAGAACGAAACGCCACTTTGTATTATTTAGCCAAAATATACACTTTAATATTAACATTAACCAACAGATCTTTAATTGTCCAATTAGTGTGACTAGAGACAAATTTCTTCATAATCTACAATAGATTGCTGAGTATAACCTTTCTCACTGTTATACTATAAAGGTCAAACATTTAATAAGCTCACATTTGTTTTTGCTGCATAAATCATTTGCACATTTTATGAACGATTCATAACGAAAGCTCAATCAAGTTCAAAACTTGATCGTAATAAGCTATGAACAATCTTAGATCTGTGGTTTAAGTCTAACTTTCGGAATCGATATGTTATATGATAACTTTCTTCGATAAGAAAACAACAGAACCATTAAGTACCAAATACTTCGCAAATGATTATGACATCTTATTGGACTTATATGGAAGATGTCTAAGGGCATTTTCATCTTATTAATTATGTAGTTCCATTTATAATTTATCACTCTGACATTTGACTTCAATAAGTCAAGTCTTTTCTACAATCGTCAACATCCGATGTTATACACCAAGTAATAAAATAATTTTATTACTCGAGATCGTAGAATACAATATTCTATCATATATAATACAATATTCTATTAAATAAAATAAATGACAAACTTTTACTTGTACCTCCAAGGCACAAGTACTTTCAATTATATAACCATTATACAAAAGAAAGATTCAAATCTCAAATTTTTCAAGATTCGAATTTCTACTTATACTTATCAAATACATAACTGTAGAAACTAATAGAACCATAATTAAAAGGACGAAACACTGTTACTGGAGTATATCCCCAAGTGTATTGAAATTAATTCGGTAACATTCAATATCAAACAAATCAAATCATATAAGATTCGATTCCTCCCACTAACCAATTCCATCACGATGGAATCATAGAAGAATAATATTAAGTAAAAATCATATTCATTGAATAATTTTAGAACTAATTTCCATAAATTCATATGTTTGATCGTATCAAACATCTTTGAATAATTTAAAAACTTACAATGAATTTTAAAGATTTAATTTTAAAAACTTCAGATCGAATATCTTTGAACCAGCCAAAATATTCTATCTGCGGTTCATCAAAAACATGTAATTAAATCATGACAACTCGTTGACTAAGTTACTAAGTAAAGAAAACTACTTTAAGCAATTTTCATTAAACTGCATACATCTAATGTATGAGTTTAATAAATCTTGTTGTCCAATGACAATAATTGGTTAAATGAGATTTAATCACATTCCCGAATATAATATTCAATAAATGGATAAAGATATGTGGTGTGATCTCGTATTAGACCATCATTTACCATACAGAATAAGCATATAATGCTTAAGTGATAAAATTTCATAAAGCATTGTTCTAAGTTATTTACTTAACCGAATATATTTCTTATTGTTTATCTCTACGTCAATGACATAACTAGTCGTATTAAAATTTGTAACAATTATTTATAAAGAACAAGTAACTATCGAATAGTCGCAAGTTCTGATATCAAATATCAAAACAATCATTAAACAATATTTTAAATAACTAGATGGGAGATCTGATATCAAATATCAAAACAATCATTAAACAATATTTTAAATAACTAGATGGGAGATCTGATATCAAATACATATAGTTGTCGTGTTGTGAGAATCGATATTCTCTACACATAATTATACACTTCTTCTTTCTTTAACTTTATAATATACCTTCAACTATTCACAACAATTGCAAATAATTGATTAGCAAACAGTGTCGAACATGTGACCTCTAAAGGTCACTAAAGTCAAGAAACGTCATTATGAGATAAGCAAATATCTAATTGGGTTTTTCATAATGCCAGTGAAGAATCAAGAGACATGAACCAATTCATGTCAATCTTTACTGCACAAAAAAACTATTCTCTCTAAAGGATTATATCCTAACTTACTAAAATCTAGATTATATTCTAGAAATCTGCAACCATAAGTGAAGTCAGAAAATATATATAAAATATGCATGTAGTGGATAAAATTTTAATTATATCTACATAATAGAATAAGGAAAACATAAGCGGTAATTTTCATAATGTTACACACTACCTTAGTTATGAATTTTTAACATAGTAGTGTCTCCCACTACTTTACGTAATACTGTAATCCCCAACAAAAAATGAGAATTCAATAATAAATTGAATTCTAAGTGGATCCTATGAATATATTTCGACTGACAACTTTGATACGTTCTCACCTACGTATATTCATAGGTAGACAACTTATTCTCAATCACACTCACTGTGACTTCTGATTTTTGGTCCTGGCCGTTTCTTGTTGTGACAACTTTGGCACGTTCACATGAGGTATATCAAGGCTTCACTTGTCAATGACAAACTCAAGCTACTGATGTAGTCTTCACAGCTTTGGCACATTCATGAATCTACTTTCACTTGAATTTGTCTAATATCAAATATATATCCGGTATAAATAAATTTCCATCGACTATATCCTCACAGCTTTGACACTTTCTCAGATATAGCCAAAAAAATTTATTTATATCTGTATTGACAAGACGAACCAAGAAACAAGTATTTCTAATACTAGTCACTTTAATGCCTTATTTAACGGGGATTTTCCAAAATTGTCAAATAATCCGAAATTAATCAAATTAGTTTCACCTGCATGTGCAAATAATAAAATTGGATTAAATATCATATATCAAGCATGACAAATGTAATGGATGTAGGATCAGACCCGCTTTGATACCATTTTGTTGGGGTTTTACGTGGCGGAAGCGTGGTTCGGGCGAAATCGTAACTTTAAAATATTTAAACTTACTAAATAAATTATTTAATATCATATATGAATAATTCATTTATATTTCACCTAAACATATTATTCAATATCAAATAACGATATAAATCATTTATAAAACATCACGAAACTTTTACAATTATTTTTCCATAAAATAGCATAAAATGTGTTTTCGACTGAACCGACCAACCAATACACACGGGGGTTGCCTAGGTCAGCCCCAATAGTACTTGGGGTTCATAGGCTGCCCGAACAGTGACCAATTCACTGTTTGGGCAGCTGTTTCCCGGTTAGCTCAAAAGTTACCCGATAACGCCATTTTTTTCCATTTTCGCGTATTTTCACTCCGAAATAATTTCCGGCAATTATTCTAATGCCCAATACACATCCAATATATTTAAATAATATATTTTTCATCACAAAATTTTTAAAATTTCCAGATCTGATATGGATATAAAAATAATTATTTTTCATGTCTTAAATCTAATTTTTCTTAACATTAATCTAATTAATCACAACATTAATCGAAGCCTCCACAAATGAAGAACTCAAGAACAATTCTAGGTATTACAAGAGTGTTCATATCACCCTAGAATGGAAACAAATCATCATATGATATAATTGAACTAATATTACACTAATGTTAATCAATATCACTTCACACATGTATCTAACATCTAAATCCATCAACCAAATCAAAAGGCCCTAAATTTTAGAGTATAAAATCAAGAACAACAAAAAAATTTTCTAAATTAAAGAAAATAAAATATTACCTTTAATCTTCCAAAAGCTTCTTTAATTTTGTTCTTGTTGAAATTCTTCTTCTCTAAAATGCTTAAGGAATTTTTGGATGACATTAGGAGGCTTGGTTTTCATTTTTGCAACAAAAGGAAAAACATTTCCCTTTTTATATATGGTTTTGGGCGTGAACTAGGGTGGGGAAAAAGGCCAATTTTGCATTTTATTAATTTAATTAAATACAAGCTTTAAGTTATCAAAATCAATTTGATAACTACAATCTTTAAATTTCATGCCATTTATAACCAATAATAAATAACCATTTAACATAATAATTATGACTAATGGATATTATTTAATTATTTAACATTTAAATATCTAAATAATCAATTAATATATTTATTAATATATATGTATTTTTATTTACACTAAATAACAAAATACATATATTAATGACATGTCTCAAAATCTCATTTGACAATTAATTAATTTGTATCTTATCAAATTTTGTATCAAATATAAATACACATTAATTATTAATTGACCGAAATGTCCCTAAGCATATGTGATTTTGTTTAGCCATTAAATGATTCGAATTAACTCATTTAATCCGATAAAGTATTATAAATAATATGTATTATTCATAATGCATTGCCTAAGTGCTCAATGAGTACACTTTATATTGAGTGACTCTCTAAGTTTAGGTTTCTCCGTCTCGGAATCAAATTTCGTGTCCATAATTCACCCACTCGTAAATTATGACGACCACTGATAATCTCGCTAAACTATGCAAGTCGAGATCATTGTATACGTATAATCCCTCTGTCACATGCTATCGATATTATACCAGAGATATATATAGGAGTTAAATCCCTAAGGTATAATATAGTCGACTTACAAATTTTTAATCTCTAAATAATACTCGAAACTCACTTCCACAATGTACCACGGCCATAGATTTACTAGATCGCAAACACGTACAAGATACATATGCCTTGTACACAGGACTGACAAATTCTATCTAATACTCACAGGATATCATGAACATGAGTCCATACAAAAAAAAACAGACGGAGGTTTGATCTAAATAGATCGGTGACGTGACTACCATTAAAGTGTGGATGATGTCTCATATATCTACAGTGGTATCTCAAGTCGAAGGACCACTATGCTACTCGACTCGAGAAGAATCCTATTGGTGTACCATCTATTAGGAAATCTTCGGTGAGCTGTTCGGTATTTATCAAATAAATACCTACACATCTATACGAGTCTCCCAATACTCATTATTCATCGGGATAAACCATCGGACCAAGTCCCGATATACGACATGTACTGGTCTTAGTGGATTTTACTAACCCACCAATGTTAGTAAATCTTTGATGGAATTGGTGCTTGGAGTGCCAATCCGAATTGTATATTTTATTATTTATTAATAAAATAACTACATTTTCATTTCATACCTTATTAATGGTATTGTCATTATGCGTATTAGATTGATTTATAGATATGCTAAGATTGACATCGACCTTAGAATAGTCTTGACACTAGGTGTAAACTATTCTTAAAGTAAGTATTCCTAGTTGTTGGTTTTGGAATACGGTTGAATTCCTATAACCTAGAAGACTAGCACATGTCGTATATTGGAATTGGAGTTTCAATGGTTTAACTCGATGTACCATGAGTTTTGGAAACTCGTATAGACATGTGGGTATTCGTTGAAGCGAATACTGAATGACTCATAGGTGATTCCTAATAGTTGGAAGTACACACTACCGTCAATATGAATCTCCTCAAGTCGAGTAGCATATGTAATCCTTTGACTATAAGATAGCATTGATTTTGTGTGAGATCCTCCACACTTTGATGCCATGTATGTCAGAAACCTTTCATGGTCTAACCTCTAGATGTTCGTTGGGTGTGGATTGATGCACTTAGTAATTAAGTGCGAATCAAAATAGGATCCGTCAGCCCGAATGTGTACCATAAGGGGTTAAGGTATCCATGTGAGTAAAGTCACGATTCTTAAATCTTTGGCCAAATTCGATCACCTAGGGTGGATCGTATAAGTTATGAAGAATCGTGGACATGTCGACATGAGATGTGCGTATCGGAAACTTGATGTTATATTCTATGTTTCCTAAGTACAACTCGGATAGCCTACGACGGAGGGATTGTTAGACATATGTGATGACCTCGACTTGTATAGTTCAGAAAAGTTGTTCATGTTCTTCGCGAATTCGGTAGTGGCCGAATTGCGTATATAGTAGCTAGGCTTATATGACGAACGTGTATGAACTTAGAGAGTCCCAATACGAAGTGTACTCGTTGAGAACTTGGGAAGCCAATTAATTTTGATAAAAGATAATATTCGATATTATAATTATCAATTAAGATAATCAAGTGTTATTGGATAATATTGATAATTTACTTTGACCTAATTGGATTAATTCAATAATTACACAAGGGCTTAATTGTAAAATCATAATTATCTCTACCATTTGAGGATATTATGGTAATTGTAAGTATGTAATAATAGGTGGTTTTGGCTTGATTTAATTGGATTAAATCAAGGTGACAAACATTTAACTAATCCATTTCCTAATCATTGGCTTGATTTAATTGAATTAAATCAAAGTGGCAGACAATGGAGATTAGTCACACCTAATTATACATATTTGGACAAATTATATTAAACCCACTTAAAAGTTGATTACAACTTTTATTAATTAAAAATTGCCTAAGTTTTGCTATAAATAGCAAGGTTTAGGAATGTTTTAACTACAAAAAAAAAACAAGTATAAGCATAAACAAAAGATTGAGTAAGCTATACACAAGTAATTCTTGAGAGATTAGCCTAAGTTAGGGAAGTGTTTAGAGAAGCTTGTGAGGTCTTTACAACATTTCATCTAGGAAAAATCAAGATTGGATCTTGAAGTGAAGCTTGGTAGCATTGGAAACAAGATTGGATCTTGAAGTCAAGCTTGCTCACCTTGGAGGTTCTCCAACAATTTCAACAAAGGAGAAGTAGATTGGATCTTGCATCAAGCTTACTAGGTAATGATTGATCTTCCCCTAAGCTATGTTTATTTGTGTATTAGATGCATGATCACATAGCTTAATGTTGAAATAAGGCTAATCAATTGTGTTAGGATACTCTAGAAGTATAAACACAACATGCTTATAATTTAGGTTAAAGATGTTCATGTTGGACATGAACAATTAATAAGAGTTTGGAACTCTAGATTAAAGCTTAGACCTGTGGCTACCTTTCTAGAATCCCTTGACCACCTATGGGTGACCTAGAATTGTTCATGAGACATTTCTTATTGGGATTCTATTTTGGGTTGTAATTTGATTCAAAGAAACATATATATATATATATATATATATATATGTTTATTTTATAATATGTGTTGTGGTTGGTTTTAAAATTAAAATTGTTTTGGGTGATTTTTAAAGTATATTAAGGGCTTTTATTTTTTAGAAAAAAAAAAAGTTGATGTGCTGCTCTCGGCCAAATTGGCCGAGAGCAAGGCGCTGCATGCTACGTTCTTTAAAACACTTGAAAAAATAAAATATTGTATTTTATTAATTTTAAAAATACAATCATGCTAGATATCTACATGTTAGACCCACTTCTGCTGCGCGGGACACCGATCCGACCCTAGGGGTTCCAAAACTACCCCAACAGAATGGTATCAGAGCAAGACTTAACCACACAACACATGTTTTTAAATCTATGCCATAGAAATTTTAATTTAATTATGCATGAGACATATTGGATACGTATTGCATGTTTTTAAATTAACTTTGACCTAATTAAGTTTATGACTTGATTGTTATAAATCTCTCGTGATTAGGTGATTATTTTTAAGTAATAGTATTAATAATATTGGAGCATTATTGGATGGTCCATCTTGTCAATACGAAGATGATAGGGTTCTTACTACTTATATCCAATATCTTCATTAGTGTGAGGGTATAAGTGCTCGAAACTTAGGTCGCTCCGGTAAAACATTAGATGTAGCGTGATGAGTTAACGCAGTCACCCAATATCGTCATTAGTGTGAGGGTGTACATACGAAGCTCATTAGAGCACATTGACAAGTATACACCTAGAACACGTCTTAATCCAATATCGTCATTAGTGTGAGGATAAGAAAGAGTTCAGGACCAAACTAGGAGTCACATGAAGTGATTGACCTTGGAGGTCTACCTAATGAGTTTATAAAGGCCAATATTATCATTAGTGTGAAACTGGAGTAAATGTAATGTGATCCACTTCCCGCTATGAAATTTTGATAGTCAAATTTCTATTTTTCTGTTAAGGGAGATTACGGAATTACGTAAACTAGTGGGAGTGCACTAATAGATTTAAAATTTCATAATCAATTAGTGTTATTATTTTGAAATGAAAACTGTTTTGCTACTACTCAAAAATATTATCTTGTAGATGGTTGCCGCTAATCCATTGATGAAACTTTTGGATTCCAATAAGCTAAAAAGAGCCGAGAACTATTTCGAATGGGAAATGAACATGCACCTTGTCATGGAGTATGAAAAATTGACTTATGTCAATGTCAATCCACTGCCTGTTGAAATCGATCCTAACTCCACTCTAGAAGAGCGGGAAACTTTTGATAGATGGAAGGATGATAACCGGAAGGTGAAATCCTACATCTTGAGATCGATGATTCCAGATTTGATGAGATAGTACATTGAAGTACCGGATGCTTGGAGCATCATACGAACACTCAAAGAGCTATTCGAGGCGAATCAAAAGATGGAATTTTATCAATGTTCTAAGAAATTGTTTCGTGCTGAACTCAATGAGGAAGGAGCTGTCAGCACTCATGTTTTGAACATTATAAACCAGATTCGATATCTGGAACGACATGACATTGTGTTTGATGAACAGTTGGGCCGTAATTTGATTATGTCTTCTTTGCCTGGTTCTTATGATGGCTTTGTATTAAATTTCTGTATGCATTCGATGCAAGCCACATACGAAGAACTTCATAACATGCTAAGCACGGAAGAGCAAGATTTGAGGAAAGGCAACCCTACACTGCATCTCCATGGTAGAACTGGCTCTTCAAAGACTTATGGGAAGTCAGAGAAAATAAAGATATGGAAGAAGAAAATATCAAAGAAGAACTCCAAGAAGCGAAAAAGCGCAAAACTGAAAGTAGCTCGTGATCAATGTCTACAATGCAAGAAATCTGGACACTGGAATAAGGACTGTCCAGAGCTAAAAGGAAAAGCATGACCCTCAGGTACACTTTGTATTTTTCCAATTATTGACATCTCATTAGCCTTAGATGAAAATAGTGGATGGGTATTAGACGCTGGGAGTCCTACTCATATTTGCAATTCCCTGCCGGAAATGAGGGGTAAAAGAAGGCTGAATAAATGAGAGATCCAGCTTAGAGTTGACAATGGCGAGATATTCGATGTCAAGGCCATAGGAACTGTTGTTCTAGATCTCCCAAATACATGCAAATTAGATTTGCATGACTGTTATTATGTTCTCTCAATTATCGGATAAATAATATCACTGCCAATATTAGATAAAGAGGGATAAAAAATAAACATTCAGGATGAAACTTTATGTTTGTATGATAAAGAAATTTTTTTGAAATGCGAATGTTTTTTATCAAACGGTCACTATGTTTTGGAAACATGTAGATATGTCTTTAATGTAGAGGAAAATATAAGTAGGAAGTCTGAACTAAATAATACTCAATTATGGCATAAGAGATTGGGCCACATAGGTGTTATACGTCTATCCAAATTGGTAAATGATGGTTTGATTGAAAATCTTACCTTAGATCCTTATCCGATTTGTGATTCATGTATCCAATGAAGGATGACAAAGGCCCCATTTCTAGGTGTTAGATACCGTGCTGGAGATTTATTAGAACTAATACACAGTGATGTGTGTGGTCCATTAAATCATGTCGCTCATGATGGTTCAACATACTTTATGACTTTCACAGATGACAAGTCTAGATATGGATATGTCTATCTGATGAAACATAAGTCGGAAACATTTGACAAGTTCAAAATATTCTGAAACGAAGTAGAAAAACAAACCAGTAAATTCATGAAGTGCCTTAGATCAGATCGAAGCGGTGAATACATGAGTGAAGAATTTAGAGATTATCTAATGGAGAATGGAATTCTTGCTCAGTATAGCCCATCAAGAACACCGCAACATAATGGTGTGTCTGAACGAATGAATCGTACTTTATTGGATATGGTGTGATCCATGATGAGCTATACAGATCTTCCTTATTACCTTTGGGGTTACACTTTACTTACTGCTACCTACATACTTAATAGGGTTCCATCAAAAGATGTTTCTACGACCCCCTATCAGATATGGTTCAGTAGAAATCCAAGTATTAGGCATTTAAAAATTTGGGGTTGTCCTGCATACGTTAGAATTACGCAGCGGGATAAACTAGCACCCATAGGGTATAAATGTAGGTTCGTTGGATATCCTGATAATTCCATGGGATATCAATTCTACGATTCCGAACAATAAAATTTATTTGTTGTTTGCTTTGCCACTTTTCTTGAAAAGTAATTTTTGAGAGAAAGTGGGAGTTGTAGAAAGATTGAACTTGATGATTTTGATCCCAACAGTAAGGAACCTGAGATGGAACCAGAGATCCAAATAGGTGAAGGATCTACAACACAGGTTCTACGTAAGTCGAATAGAATATCAAAGCCTCCTAGGAGATTGTTTTTAACATCAGATGTGAGCCTTGATGTTCACTTCTTGGAGGAAATAGATCCGACTACGTATAAAGAAGCGATATTGGATATCGATTCGGGAAAATGGCAAGAAGCCATGAAATCTGAAATGGATTCAATGCATGCCAATCAAGTCTGGGACTTAGTTGAACTTTCTGAATGAGTTAAACCTATTGGTTGTAAATGGGTTTACAAAAGAAAGCGAGGGCTCGATGGAAAGGTGGAAACCTTTAAGGCCCGACTGGTAGCGAAATGTTACACTTAATGTCCTGGGATAGACTATGAGGAAACTTTTTCACCAGTATCCATGCTAAAATCCATTAGGATTTTTTTAGCCATTGCTGCATATCACGACTATTAGATATGGCAGATGAATGTGAAAACCGCTATCCTAAATGGGTTCCTTGAAGAAGATATCTATATGGAACAACCAGAGGGTTTCGTATCCAGTAAGACTTCAAACTTTGTTTGTAAGCTCCAAAAGTCTATTTATGGACTTAAACAATCATCCCGAAGCTGGAATCGTCATTTTGATGAGATAATTAGATTATCTGGATTCATAAAAAACGAGGAAGAACCATGTGTTTATAAGAAAGTTAGTGGGAACATGATAGTTTTCCTAGTCTTGTACGTAGATGACATCCTTATCATAGGAAATGATATAGAGATGATGCAAAATATGAAAGCCTACATTTGCAAGAACTTCTCCATGAAAGATATGGGTGAAGCTTCATATATACTAGGTATAAGGCTCTACCAGTATAGACTTAGGAAGCTTATAGGGTTGTCACAATCGACGTACATAGATAAGATTTTAAAAAGGTACGGTTTTACCAACTGCAATGTAGCAAATGTACCTTTCCGATATGGCATACATCTTTCGAAGAAAATGGCACCTCAGACATAGGAAAAGAGAGTTAGAATTTCTAACCTGCCATATGTTTCTTGTATTGGAAGCATAATGTATGTTATGTTAAGTACTAGACCTGACATTAGTTTCGGCGTCAGTGTGACCAGCCGATATCAATATGATCCAGGTAATGATCATTGGATAGTCGTGAAACATATCCTCAAATATCTTAAAGGTACTAGAGATAAATTTCTGATATATGGAGAAAATGAGCTATAAGTTAAGGGTTATATAGAATCCGACTTCCAGGGAGATCCATATGATAGAAAGTCTACATCTGGATACATATCTACCCTTAACGGCAGTGCAGTTAGTTGGCGATGTTCAAAGAAAGGCTCAACAGCTGATTCCACCACTGAGGTAGAATTTATAGCAGCTTCAGAAGCTGCTAAAGAAGCCATTTGGATTAGAAATTTAATCACAGAACTTGGTGTTGTGCCTAGTATTGCGGATTCTATCCCATTGTACTGTGATAATAACGGAGCCATCGCGCAGGCTAAGGAGCCGGGGGTGCATTCCAAGTCTAAACACGTGGAAAGGAAATATCGAGTAATTAGAGAGATTATTGAACGAAAAGTCATAGTGGTCTTGAAGATTCAAGGACAAGACAACATAGCAGACCCACTTACTAAAGCCTTACCTCCTAATTTATTCGAAAAACATATGGAGGAGATAGGACTGCGGTACCATCCATATTGGCACTAAGTAAGTGGGAGTTTGATGGAATTGGTGCTTTGAGTGCCAATCTAAATTGTATATTTTATTATTTATTAATAAAATAACTACATTTTCATTTCATAACTTATTAATGGTATTGTCATTATGCGTATTAGATTGATTTATAGATATGCTAAGAATGACATAGACTTTAGAATAGTCTTGACACTAGGTGTAAACTATTCTTAAAGTAAGTATTCCTAGTTGTTGGTTTTGGAATACGGTCGAATTCCTATAACCTAGAAGACTAGCACATGTCGTATATTGGAATTGGAGTTCCAATGGTTTAACTCGATGTACCATGAGTTTTGGAAACTCGTATAGACATGTGGGTATTCGTTGAAGCGAATACTGAATGACTCATAGGTGATTCCTAATAGTTGGAAGTACACACCACCGTTAATAAGAATCTCCTCGAGTCGAGTATCATATGTAATCCTTTGACTATATGATAACATTGATTTTGTGTGAGATCCTCCACACTTTGATTCCATGTATGTTAGAAACCTTTCATGGTATGGCCTCTAGATGTTCGTTGGGTGTGGACCGATGCATTCAGTAATCAAGTGCGAATCAAGATAAGATCCATCGGCCCGAATGTGTACCATAAGGGGTTTAGGTATCCATGTGAGTAAAGTCACGATTCTTAAATCTTTGACCAAATCGATCACCTAGGGTGGATCGCATAAGTTATGAAGAATCGTGGACATGTCAAAATGAGATGTGCGTCTCGGAAACTTGACGTTATATTCTATATTTCCTAAGCACAACTCGGATAGCCTACGACGGAGGGATTGTTAGACATATGTGATGACCTCAACTTGTATAGTTCAGAAAAGTTGTTCGTGTTCTTCGCGAATTCGGAAGTGGCCGAATTACGTATATAGTAGCTAGGCTTATATGACGAACATGTATGAACTTAGAGAGTCCCAATACGAAAGGTACTCGTTGAGAACTTAGGAAGCCGATTAATTTTGATAAAAGATAAAATTCGATATTATAATTATCAATTAAAATAATCAAGTGTTATTGGATAATATTGATTATTACTTTAACCTAATTGGATTAATTCAATAATTACACAAAGGGCTTAATTGTAAAATCATAATTATCTCTACCATTTGAGGATATTATGGTAATTGTAAGTATGTAATAATAGGTGGTTTTGGCTTGATTTAATTGGATTAAATCAAGGCGGCAAACATTTAACTAATCAATTTCCTAATCCTTGGCTTGATTTAATTGTATTAAATCAAAGTGGCAGACAATGGAGATTAGTCACACTTAATTATACATATTTCGAAAAATAAGATTAAGCCCACTTAAAAGTTGATTACAACTTTTATTAATTAAAAATTGCCTAAGTTTTGCTATAAATAGCAAGCTTTAGGAAGGTTTTAATTACAAAAAAAACAAGTATAAGCATAAACAAAAGATTGAGTAAGCTATACACAAGTAATTCTTGAGAGATTAGCCTAAGTTAGAGAAGTGTTTAGAGAATCTTGTGAGGTATCTACAACATTTCATCTAGGAAAAATCAAGATTTAATCTTGAAGTGAAGCTTGGTAGAATTGGATACAAGATTGAATCTTGAAGTCAAGCTTGCTCACCTTGGAGGTTCTCCAACAATTTCAATAAAGGAGAAGTAGATTGGATCTTGCAACAAGCTTACTAGGTAATGTTTGATCTTCTCCTAAGCTATGTTCATTTGTGTATTAGATGCATGATCACATAGCTTAATGTTGAAATAAGGCTAATCAATTGTGTTAGGATACTTTAGAAGTATAGACACAACATGCTTATAATTTAGGTTAAAGATGTTTATGTTGGACATGGAACAATTAATAAGAGTTTGGAACTCTAGATTAAAGCTTAGAGATATGGATACCATTCTAGAATCACTTGACCACCTTTGGGTGACCTAAAATTGTTCATGAGACATTTCTTATTGGGATTCTATTTTGGGTTGTAATTTGATTCAAAGAAACATATATATATTTAGAATTTTATATATGTTTATTTTATAATATGTGTTGTGGTTGTTTTTGAAATTAAAATTGTTTTGGGTGATTTTTAAAGTATATTAAGGGCTTTGTTTTTTAGAAAAAGAATTTGATGTGCTGCTCTTGGCCAAATTGGCCGAGAGCAAGGCGCTGCATGCTACGTTCTTTAAAACACTTGAAAAAATAAAATATTATATTTTATTAATTTTAAAAATACACTCATGCTAGATATCTACATGTTAGACCCACTTCTGCTGCGCGGGGCACTGATCCGACCCTAGGGGTTCCACAACTACCCCAACAGAATGGTATCAGAGCAAGACTTAACCACACAACACATGTTTTTAAATCTATGCCAAATAAATTTTCATTTAATTATGCATGAGACATATTGGATACGTATTGCATGTTTTTAAATTAAACTTTGACCTAATTAAGTTAATGACTTGATTGTTATAAATCTCCCGTGATTAGGTGATTATTTTTAAGTAATAGTATTAATAATATTGGAGCATTATTGGATGGTCCATCTTGTCAATACGAGATGATAGGGTTCTTACTACTTATATCTAATATCGTCTTTAGTGTGAGGGTATAAGTGCTCGAACTTAGGTCACTCCGGTAAAACATTAGATGTAGCGTGATGAGTTAATGCAGTCACCCAATATCGTCATTAGTGTGAGGGTGTACATACGAAGCTCATTAGAGCACATTGACAAGTATACACCTAGAACACGTCTTAATCCAATATCCTCATTAGTGTGAGGATAAGAAATTGTTCATGACCAAACTAGGAGTCACATGAAGTGATTGACCTTGGAGGTCTACCTAATGAGTTTATAAAGGCCAATATCGTCATTAGTGTGCGGCTGGAGTAAATGAAATGTGATCCACTTCCCGCTATGAAATTTTGATAGCCAAATTTCTATTTTTCCGTTAAGGGAGATTACAGAATTACGTAAACTAGTGGGAGGGCACTAATAGATTTAAAATTCCATTATCAATTAGTGTTATTATTTTGAAATGAAAACTGTTTTGCTACTACTCAAAAATATATATTAGATGGCTGCCGCTAATCCATTGATGAAACTTTTGGATTCCAATAAGCTGAAAGGAGCCGAAAACTATTTCAAATGAGAAATGAACATGCACCTTGTCTTGGTGTATGACAAGTTGACTTATGTCAATGTCAATCCACTGCCGGTTGAAATCGATCCTAACTCCACTCCAGAAGAGCGAGAAACTTTTGATAGATGGAAGGATGATAACCAGAAGGTGAAATCCTACATCTTGAGATCGATGATTCCAGATTTGATGAGATAGTACATTTAGGTACCGGATACTTGGAGCATCATGCGAACACTCAAATAGTTGTTCGAGGAGAATCAAAAGATGGAACTTTATCAAAGTTCTAAGAAATTATTTCGTGCTGAACTCAATGAGGGAGGAGCTGTCAGCACTCATGTTTTGAACATGATAGACCTGATTCGATATCTGGAACGACAGGACATTGTGTTTGATGAACGGTTGGGCCGTAATTTGATTCTATCTTCTTTGTCTGGTTCTTATGCTGGCTTTGTATTAAATTTCCGTATGCATTCGATGCAAGCCACATACGAAGAACTTTATAACATGCTAAGCACGGCGGAGCAAGATTTGAGGAAATGCAACCCTACACTGAATATCCATGGTAGAGATGGCTCTTCAAAGACTTCTGGGAAGTCAGAGAAAATAAAGATAGGGAAAAATAAAATATCAAAGAAGAACTCCAAGAAGCGCAAATGCGCAAAACTGAAAGTAGCTCGTGATCAATGTCTACAATGCAAGAAGTCTGGACACTAGAATAAGGACTGTCCAGAGCTAAAAGGAAAAGCAGGACCCTCAGGTACACTTTGTATTTTTCCAATTATTGACATCTCATTAGCCTTAGATGCAAATAGTGGATGTGTATTAGACGCTGGGAGTCCTACTCATATTTGCAATTCCCTGCAGGAAATGAGGGGTAAAAGAAGGCTGGATAAATTAGAGATCCATCTTAGAGTTGACAATGGCGAGATATTCGATGTCAAGGCCATATGAACAATTGTTCTAGATCTCCCAAATATATGTAAATTAGATTTGCATGACTGTTATTATGTTCTTTCAATTATCGGACAAATAATATCACTACCAATATTAGATAAAGAGGGATAAAAAATAAACATTCAGGATGAAACTTTATATTTGTATGATAAAGAATTTTTTTTGAAATGCGAATGTTCTTTATCAAACGGTCACTATGTTTTGGAAACATGTAAAGATGTCTTTAATGTAGAGGAAAATATAAGTAGGAAGTCTGAACTAAATAATACTCAATTATGGCATATGAGATTGTGCCACATAGGTATTATACGTCTATCCAAATTGGTAAATGATGGTTTGATTGAAAATCTTACCTTAGATCCTTATCTGATTTTTGATTCATGTATCCAAGGAAGGATGACAAAGGCCCTATTTCTAGGTGTTAGATACCGTGCTGGAGATTTATTAGAACTAATACACAGTGATGTGTGTGGTCCATTAAATCATGCCGCTCATGATGGTTCAACATACTTTGTGACTTTCACAGATGATAAGTCTAGATATGGATATGTTTATCTGATGAAACATAAGTCAGAAACATTTGACAAGTTCAAAATATTCTGAAACGAAGTAGAAAAACAAACCAATAAATTCATGAAGTGCATTAGATCAGATCGAAGCGGTGAATACATGAGTGAAGAATTCAGAGATTATCTAAGGGAGAATGGAATTCTTGCCCAGTATATCCCATCAGGAACACCGCAACACAACGGTGTGTCTGAACGAAGGAATCGTATTTTAGTTTCGGTGTCAGTGTGACCAGCCGATATCAATTTGATCCAAGTAATGATCATTGGACATCCGTGAAACATATCGTCAAATATCTTAAAGGTACTAGGGATAATTTTCTGATATATGGAGAAAATGAGCTATAAGTTAAGGGTTATACAGACTCCGACTTCCAGAGAGATCCATATGATAGAAAATCTACATCTGGATACATATTTACCCTTAACGGCGGTGCAGTTAGTTGGCGATGTTCAAAGAAAGGCTCAACAGCTGATTCCACCATTGAGGCGGAATTTATAGCAGCTTCAGAAGCTGCTAAAGAAGCCGTTTGGATTAGAAATTTTATCACATAACTTGGCATTGTGCCTAGTATTACGAATTCGATCCCATTGTACTGTGATAATACGGAGCCATCGCGCAGGCTAATGAGCCGAGGGTGCATTCCAAGTCTAAACACATGAAAAGGAAATATCGCATAATTAGAGAGATTATTGAACGAAAAGACATAGTGGTCTTGAAGGTTCAAGGACAAGACAACATAACAGACCCACTTACTAAGGTCTTACCTCCTAATTTATTCGAAAAACATATGGAGGAGATGAGACTGCAGTACCATCCAGATTGGCACTAAGCAAGTGGGAGTTTGATGTAATTGGTGCTTGGAGTGCTAATTCGAATTGTATATTTTATATTATTAATAAAATTACTACATTTTCATTGCATACCTTATAATGATATGTCATTATGTGTATTAGATTGATGTATAGATATGCTAATAATGACATCGACTTTAGAATAGTCTTGACACTAGGTGTAAACTATTCTTCAAGTAAGTATTCCTAGTCATTGGTTTTGGAATACGGTTGAATTCCTATAACCTAGAAGACTAGCACATGTCGTATATTGGAATTGGAGTTCCAATGGTTTAACTCGATATACCATTAGTTTTGGAAACTCGTATAGACATATGGGTATTCGTTGAAGCGAATACTGAATGACTCATAGGTGATTCCTAATAGTTGGAAGTACACACCACCTTCAATAGGAATCTCCTTGAGTCGAGTAGCATATGTAATCCTTTGACTATAGGATAACATTGATTTTGTGTGAGATCCTCCACACTTTGATTCCATGTATGTTAGAAACCTTTCATGGTATGGCCTCTAGATGTTCGTTGGGTGTGGACCGATGCACTCAGTAATCAAGTGCGAATCAAGATAGGATCCATCGGCCCGAATGTGTACCATAAGGGGTTTTGGTATCCATGTGAGTAAAGTCATAATTTTTAAATCTTTGGCCAAAGTCGATCACCTAGGGTGGATCGCATAATTTATGAAGAATCGTGGACATGTCGATATGAGATGTGCGTCTCAGAAACTTGACGTCATATTATATGTTTCCTAAGCACAACTCGGATAGCCTACGACGGAGGGATTGTTAGACATATGTGATGACCTCGACTTGTATAGTTCAGAAAAGCTTTTCGTGTTCTTTGTGAATTTAGAGGTGTCCGAATTGCGTATATATTAGCTAGGCTTATATGACGAACGTGTCTGAACTTAGAGAGTCCCAATATGAAGTGTACTCGTTGAGAACTTGTGAAGCCGATTATTTTTTATAAAAGATAATATTTGATATTATAATTATCGATTAAGATAATCAAGTGTTATTGGATAACATTGATTATTTACTTTGACCTAATTGGATTAATTCAATAATTACACAAGGGCTTAATTGTAAAATAATAATTATCTATACCATTTGAGGATATTATGGTAATTGTTAGTATGTAATAATTGGTGGTTTTGGCTTAATTTAATTGGATTAAATCAAGGTGGCAAACATTTAACTAATCCATTTCCTAATCCTTGGCTTGATTTAATTGGATTAAATCAAAGTGGGAGGCAATGGAGATTAGTCACACCTAATTATACATATTTGGAAAAATTGGATTAAGCCCACTTAAAAGTTGATTACAACTTTTATTAATTAAAAATTGCATAAGTTTTGCTATAAATAGCAAGCTTTAGGAAGGTTTTAATTACAAAAAAAAAACAAGTATAAGCATAAGAAAAAGCTTGAGTAAGCTATACACAAGTAATTCTTGAGAGATTAGCCTAAGTTAGAGAAGTGTTTAGAGAAGCTTGTGACGTCTCTACAATATTTCATCTAGGGAAAATCAAGATTGGATCTTGAAGTGAAGCTTGGTAGCATTGGAAACAAGATTGGATCTTGAAGTCAAGCTTGCTCACCTTGGAGGTTCTCCAACAATTTCAACAAAGGAGAAGTAGATTGGATCTTGCATCAAGCTTACTAGGTAATGTTTTTTCTTCTCCTAAGCTATGTTCATTTGTGTATTAGATGCATGATCACATAGCTTAATGTTGAAATAAGGCTAATCAATTATGTTAGGATACTTTAGAAGTATAAACACAACATGCTTATAATTTAGGTCAAAGATGTTCATGTTGGACATGGAACAATTAATAAGAGTTTGGAACTCTAGATTAAAGCTTAGAGCTATGGCTACCATTCTAGAATCACTTGACCACCTTTGGGTGACCTAGAATTGTTCATGAGACATTTCTTATTATGATTCCATTTTGGGTTGTAATTTGATTCAAAGAAACGCATATATATATATTTAGAATTTATATATGTTTATTTTATAATATGTGTTGTGGTTGGTTTTGAAATTAAAATTATTTTTGGTGATTTTTAAAGTATATTAAGGGCTTTTATTATTTAGAAAAGAAAAAAAAAAGTCGTTGTGCTGCTCTCGGCCAAATTGGCCGAGAGCAAGGTGGCGCTGCATCGCCAGGCCTTAGAGTTGCATTTATATCCGGTTTTTCCCTAAAACACTTGAAAAATTAAAATATTATATTTTATTAATTTTAAAAATACACTCATGCTAGATATCTACATGTTAGACCCACTTTCGCTGCGCAGGCCACCGATCCGAGCCTAGGGGTTCCACAATTGCCCCAACAATCTTGACCCCGAGCTTTATTTGAGAATAAACAACTTATAGTGACAATTCTCAATGTCAATTACAAGCTACATTGTAACAGCGCACTACGTCGTAAATCCTGAGGTTTTTGTCTAATATATATATATATCACTGAACTAGATTTATTTTCAATCTAATCGATATTAGATCGAATTCGTATATAAAATACAAGAGGTGTGACCATAAATAAGTAATATTATGGAAAAAGATATTATTCATATTCATGAATCAGACATAAATATGATCTGGATTGGCGCTCCGAGCACCAACCCTACCATACTCTAACCCTCTTTTGGATTGAAGTTTTAGAAGACACGGTGAGGTTTGGTAAAATAAATAAATGTGTTTGGGAAGAAGTGTAAAAATGAGATATGGTTATTGAGGGTTATTTAATGGTTTGAATATCTCATTTTACCACATTGTTCATAACACTCCAATTTGGAGTGTTTTGATGGTTTTGATTTTTTTTTTTTATTAACTTTACATACCTTTTAATACCTTCCAACCAAACACAATAATGTTTTTTAATTATCATTTTACCATACCATGCTCTCAAACATAATAAGGTTAATTACTTTACTTTACCTTATATTACCTATACGAACAAAATTTGGGTTAAGGACCCAAATGACATTATGTCTCAGACAATACTTCGATCCATCCAAAAGCCCATACGACACGTATTGGCATCCAATATGCCCACACGACAAACTCGCTTGAGATAATATCTCATGGCCTTCATCTGGCTCAAATAACGCCATGGGCTACTATCAAAGCCCAACCAATATGGGTTCCAATCGACACCATCTCCAATTGATTCCTCAATTCCAATCAACATCATGGCTACTAGATTAAGTATGCTCAGACACAAGGCTATCAATAGCCGGAATTTCTTCAACTTACCATTTGGGCCTACTCATAGGCTCAATCTAATTTCAGTCATTTGGAGTAAATCCAGGCAACATCTATTAGAATCGGACTGCTCATCACATGATTATCAATAATCTGACTATCAATAGCCTTGAGCCTACACACAGGGCTCATATACAGGCCCACAAGCCCATACACCCTCAAGAGGGAAGAGTCCATGCGACTTAGGGTCTCCAAGAGACGTAGATCATATAACTAAAAGTTCCAACTGACAGTCTCATATTGTACAATGTCTCTGTCAGCATTGCCCGTGTTATACAATATTCCAGTAGACATTGTCAGCCGTCTACATACAACTGATTCCTTTTCAACAAAGGATAGTAAATATTTAGATCAAGACAAACTACCTGCAAACACAGAAGCCGAATTCAAATACAATTAGGATAACACCTAATCCTAAATACCTAGCACTTCAGATTCAATCTCATCTCAACTACCATTTCCTAATAGGATTGAAATTCAACCCATCCAATGAGTCATAATACGAGTAAAATGTTATTTTTAGGCCTATAAATATAGAGGGAACCCAATGGATTGATTCATTCAAAAATTCAAGCTTTGGCTCTCACATCGAGTTCTCAAAGCACATCACTCCCTAAATACTCTAGCCTACTGATGAGCGGAAAATATATCACATTTTACCACCCTTTTGACCTAATATTTTGTATAGTTTCTCGAGTTTTTTGAACATTTTGATATGTTTTAGTTTATTTTATAGATAAAATAAAATCAGGACTCAATGAAATCAATCAGGACGAAATGTGGAACAAATAAGGGCAAAAACTGGACTTGACATTTGGATTTTGGAGGTTGGAAACTTGAAATGGCGTTCTAACGAAGTACAATTTCAGAAATTCCAACTTTGCGCAATTTTCGTATTTTGGCCTTAACTTTCTACTCCGATATCGGATTGAGGTGATTCAAATTCCAGATTAAAGAAGACTCAAAGATATACAACTTTGAAGTTCATAATAATTTCGAATTCTGAATATTTCATGACCGAAATTGATAAAATATCCTGAAGTGTGTTATGTGTAATTATTAAAGTCATTTTCAAAAACAAAACAGAATAAAATAAAATAAAAAATGGAAATTGTCAAACTTCCATCAAACATGCAGGATTTGGTGCCATGTTTGGTGGAGAAATTGGTGGAGAAATTTGTGGAGAAATTGGTGGAGAAATTGGTGAAGGCAAAATTTTGCCTATAAATACCAAGCCATTTCATTTGTAAATTTCATACTTTCCTTGGTTTTTTGATAAGGAATTCAGGATTGTATCTTGTGTGTTTTATTTAGTAGTTTTTTAATGTATTTTTATTTTTATTTTTAGTAATATTAGTTAACTTTATTTTATGTTTAGTAGTTAATTTTCGATGGGGGAAGGGTGAAGCTTTTATTATTATAGTTTAGATCAATCTCCCTTAATTATAATTTAATGGACTAAAAGTTATACCGCCTTAATGGTTGGTTTTATTTATTTGACATAATGTGACACCGCCTATATGGCTGGTCTTTATGTGACAGATGATTACCGTCTATATGACTGGTTTATGGACAAATAATAACACCGCATTTATGGCTGGTTAGACTTAATTGAAAATCTGACTTAATCAGGATACCGCCTATATGGTCGGTTGGTAATATCATTAATAATTTCTATATTATAATAAGAGAGATTTCTAAAATAGAATTAGTAAAGGTGGATCCCCTAACCCCAATATTTTATTTTTATTCTAGGGAAGTGATGAAACACAGTATTCACGAGTTTAATAATTGATTTTCTAATATATTGGGTAATACATTATGTTTGTTTATTGAGTCATAGTCTTAATGCTTCTTGTTGTCTGATCACCGATAAGATTGATTTGGTAAACTTAAAATGAACTTGGAAAAGGGATTTTAGGTTTAGCCTTAGATTCAATAGCTCACGATCTCACCTTGGGGTAAATGTCTCTTAGGTAAATTTCCTTACAAGATATGAATATACCTGTCGGGTGGGGGTAACCACAATTGGAACTTGAACTTAATGAATTCATGTAACTTGGTTAACACAGGAATATGATTAATGGGGTTACTTTGGGTGTTTTCATCTGACCATCGGAAGAGGCTTTTGCATAATTTCGTGTTCCAGGTTAGCAAACTGATTTATTACACATATATAAGAGAATCAATTCATCATTAGAATAATATTATGTGGAGTCACAACCCTAGATTTTTGTTTTCTTTATTAATAATTTCCTTTGTTTTATTTTGTATTTTGTATTTATTTATTTAGCAAATCCACATTCAACCCACCAATCTGCAATCATTCTCTTCTCCCCCTAATTAGGTATCTGTAAATAAATAGAGTCAATAATTAATAACAACAGTAGGAATTAAGTCCTCGTGGGATCGATATTTTTATACTACTTGAACTATACGTGCGCTTGCGTTATACGTGTGTGATCATGCCGGTCACCTACCGCTCTCACGAAACAAACTACGAAATCGAGGTAACCTCTTGCATTGTTTTTCCTATTTTTTTCACTCATCACCCTGATGACTTGAGCATCGGAGTGTCTATGGTGTCGACCACACTGGTGGTAGTTTCTATACTCTTCATTTTCTATTGTTTTGTAAATCGTTGGCCCTATTCTATGAAATCTCAATTGCGCACTGAAGGCAAAATTCTCAGTCTATAATTTGGCACCCACTATGGGGCCCCTGTGATCTTTAGTAAATAAATTATCTTACAGTCTACGACTGAACTTTCAAACCACACGTGGCTTCCAAAAATGAAAACACCCATGAAACCACATCTGCTCAACTGACTACTCTACAAGAACGATTACGGGCGTTGGAAGAAGAAAATGTCGCAATGAGGAGTACCAACACTAGTCTCCAAAGGTAGTTGGAGCAGATGGCCTCAACTTCTCAACACTGGGGACTCTACAATCTGCCAGGTGGCCCCATCCTCCAGACCAATCTGTTAGGGATTTTTCAGGATGATACAGATTATGATCAACTCTTCATTAGTCCACTCATAGAGGCATCAACTGCCTAACAACCTTCTCGTAGACGACCCTGCTAAAAAGTCATCTTCAGTATGCACAAAAAGATGAAAGAGTTCAACGAAGCAATCTTCTCCAGCCTACCTGGTGTAGGACTACCGATAAAAAAAAGTTGGGTAGAAAAGAGCTCAGACATACCCTACCTCAAGTTTATCACTTCAGTAGAAGTCCCCCGTAAGTTCAATCCTCCGGATATGAGACTTTATGATTGGTCTATTGACCCAGACGACCATATAATCCATTGTAAGTATAAGATGATGTCTATGGTCCTCGCACCACACCAATGAGAGGTTGGCATGTGTAGAGGATTTAGAGAGACATTAATAGTCCCAGCCTTGACCTGATTTATTAATTTTCCTTATCGATCCATTGAATCATTTTAGGATCTAGCAAACAAGTTTGTAGAGTACTTTGAAAGCTCGTGCAGGTTTGAGAAGACCAATGATGACTTGAATTCCATCCAGCAGTGGAAGAGGGAATCTTTGCGAAGCTAAATTGCCTGTTTCAATAAGGAAATGATTTCCAAACCTGACCTCCATCAGGCAACAGTAGTCAAAGCCTTCCGCAATGGACTATTGGCACACAGTGAACTATATAAGAAGCTGACTAAATTCAAGTGTTACAACTTGGACCAAACAATGGCCCTAGCACAAATCGAGATCCGGTGGGAAGAAGATAAGAGGAACGATAAACTTGATGGTTCTAGTAACTGTCATAATGAGGGGACTTCAAACCCTTCTATACGGCTGAATGATTTTGATATGAGGACCCATCAGTCAGCAGATAGAAGCAAGAGACCACCGTCTTAAAAATATGGATTATGAGCATAGGCTTTCAGCCTACATGGTACAATGTCAATCTTTATACAGCCGATCAAGACTCATAGACTACAACTTCACTATGTCGTCTGAAGATTTGGTCTCCATTCTGATGAAGATGGAATGATCAGTACGATGACCAGAGCATCCAAATGAATGGTTATCCAAAATGAACACTACAAAATAGTGTGAATTCTATTGAGACTACGAGCATCTGACTGCTGATTGTGTAGCCCAGAGATTGAGGGTACTAGAACTGCTAAACAAAGGCTACCTCATGGACCTTCTTACGAAAAAATTCAAGGACAATTTGGCCCGAAGAGAAGAAATGAGTGAAAGAGATGATTAACCTTCTCCACCATCCCAGTCGATAGCATAATCAACAACATAATTGGAGGTTTTGAAATCAGTGGTGTCACATACTCAGCCGCCAAGTGACATATGAGAGAAGGGTCAACTAGAAAGTCTCAGTATACAAAGTCGCTCGAAGATACATTCACCAACATCACTATTAGGTTCAGGGATGACAAGAACTCAAGCCTGATGAACCCCCATCATGATTCTTTTGTTATATATTTGCATATGGTAAATTACATGTTCAAACGGGTACTGGTAGATATCGGATCCTCAGCCAATATCATCATCACCATAAAATTAGCGGACATGAGCATAGAGTTGAGTACCATCAATCGATAACCGACTATATTGATTGGTATCAAAGAATAATAAAAATTCATACTGGGAGAGATCACGCTCCTAGTATACACATGAGGAGTGAACATGATGATCGTCTTCCTAGTATTGGACTACCCATTAGCATACAAAATGATTGTGGGCCACTCTTAGATCCATGACATGTGGGAAATCTCTTCAACCTTCCATCAAGTGATCAGATTCCCCATTAAATGCGGAGTGAAGGAAATAAAAGGAGATCAACATGCCCCAAGAAGTTGTTACCAGACAACCTTTAAGGCCAAGATAACCTCCATATAGAAATTACAATAAGGACCTTGTTGAGCAGATCCAGATTAGCCCAATATAGAAAAACTTGAAGAGGTCCAGATCTACCCTCAGCTGATGGATCATAAAGTTCAGATAGGAGCCCAGCTTGAGCCCAAGCTACGGTCAGAGTTGATTAACTTCCTCAAAGATCAACACGATTGTTTTACTTGGTCACACCAAGACATGACCGAGATTAACCACGGGATGATGAGCCACAAGCTTCGTGTAGATCTAAAATACCCCCCAGTGAGGAAAAAATGAGAAAGTTTACCCCAGAAAGAAACCAATTAATCTATAAGGAGGTTCAAAAGCTTCTAGAGAGCGGAGCAATCAAAGAAGTCCAGTACCTCGAGTCACTCGCTAATATTGTGGTGGTTCGAAAGAAGAATGGCAAATGGCGAGTCTGTATTGACTTCATAAACTTGAACAAGGCATGTCCAAAAGACTTATTCCCTCTACCTCACAATAGTCAATGAATTATTGAGTTTCATGGATGTATACTCAGGCTACAATCAAATCCTGATGCACCAAGATGACCAGGAGAAGACATCATTCATCACTAATAGAGGGATATACTGCTACAAAGTGATACCTTTTTGACTCAAGAATGCGGGAGCCATATACCAACGTCTTATTAACAAAATGTTCTCCCAGAAGATAGGAAAAATAATGGAGGTGTATATTGATGATATGTTGGTGAAGTCACTAAAAATATTGCAACATTTGGAGTACTTGGGTCAAACATTTGATATAATGAGGAAGTATAATATAAAGCTGAATCATACCAAATGTGCCTTTGGAGTGTCTTCTGAAAAATTCCTTGACTATATGGTGACTCAATAGGGGATTGAGGGCAACCAAAAATAGATCAAGTCCATACTCAATATTTCTTCTCTTACATACCCAACGACGTCATACGACTGACATGTAGAGTGGCTACTCTCAACAGATTTATCTCAAAGTCAACCGACAAGTGCTTTTTGTTTTTCTCCGCACTATGAAAATCCAAGGACTTTGAATGGATACCGGCCTGCGAGGAGGCGTTAGACAAACTCAAAAAGTATTTGACCATTCCATTGTTTCTCTTTATGCCATTCGACGGGGAGCGACTCTACATCTACTTAGGCATATCTGAGCATGTAGTGAGTGCAATCTTGATATAAGAAGACAACAGAACATGTTTTCTAGTTTATTATGTCAGTAAAGCCCTACTTGACGCAAAGATACACTACACTTAAATAGAAGTTCATGAAGTTTTAATACTTTTAGACTTTGGAACAATCACCAATATATTGAAGAATAAACTTTTTCACTAATTAGTCTCATACGACATCAAGTCCAAGCGACCAAGATTCGACCTTCATCTGAGCCTAAGTCTTGAATCGACATCACGTTTAAACGATAAAGACTTGGTCTCCTTCAAATGACAAGTCTTGATTCAACAAATCACCAATCAAATCCAATCGAACCATCGATTGGTGCTGCACATATATACATCCACAAAGCAAAAATAAAACTTATAATAGAAATGAATAAGTTCAGAAGATATTTCCATTATTGGTCAACTCGTTACAAACATAAAAACATTTAAGTTAAAACTAAAATAATTATAAAATAAGCTAAATATAAGAAACTTAATCAATCTTCAACAGCTGGAGCATCTGGAATATCGCCGACTGGTGCATTTTGGAATATCAGATACTGAAGCTAGACCCGACCAAGGTCCCGGTTCAGAACCGGAATTAAACCGGTTGGAACCGGATGGTTCCGGTTCTAACCGGTTCTAGTTCCTGAACCGAACCAGAAGCTGATCGGTTCGGTTAGGGTTCTTACCATAACCGAACTGGTTGGAACCGTCGGTTCCAGCGGTTCCAACCGGAACCGTACAGTTTCGGTTGGAACCGGATGGAACTCTAGGGTTCCAACGTTCCCCCCAACGGCTAGTAGCCGTTGGGCTCCCTACCCTAACGTCCAAAAATTTTTTTTTGGGGATTTCCCAAATTACCCCTAATAACGGTAATAAAACTGCTAATTTTAGGGGCAGTTTAGGTATCACAAAAAATATTCTAAACATGTATAAATATGGGTGATTTTTCATTATTTCAACACACTAATTTCTCAATTATCAATTCTCTCAATTCTTACAATTCTTTTATTCTCAATTCTCTCATTTACAAATTACAAATTATAATTTATCATTCTCAATTCTCAATTCTCTAATGGCAAGCTCATCTGAGAACACAATGTCAAATGTGCCAACCTAAGATAGCGGCTCTAGTATCAGTTCACGGAGAAGAGAATTTAAGTTTTGTTCCTCAGATGTTTTCAAAATTCATTTTCATTTAAACGATACTGATGAAGGTTCAAGAGCAGTATGCAACCATTGTGGGGTTTTTTTTATAAATTTTCTGGTGGATACGGAAATATGATCAAGCACCTGGAAAGACATTATCCGGTTGAACTTGGACTTGATACGACGCAAAATCAAATGGCCAGGTACGCATCATTTAGTAGAGGTACAAGTGTTTTAGATTTATTTAAATATTCTGATGCTAAAAATAGAGAAGAATTTGCTAAATTAACTTGTATGGCACATCTTTCTTTAAGTTTTGGTGAAAAAATTACTTTTACGAATTACGTTCAAAATGCTTTAAATCATGCTGCATGTAGAATGACTAGAAATACAACAGAACGTCAAATTTTTAGATTATACAAAGATGGTAAAATTATTTTAAATAAAATATTTAGAGATATTAAAGGACGTCTATCTATTTGTTCTGGTATTTGGAGTGACATTGGCGAACACACTCATACATGGGTGTGACTTTTGGATTGATGCATCATGGAACATGCAAAAATGACTTATTGCATTTAGAGTTGATGAACAACATACTGCACACAATATTTATAGAATGATTAAAGTAATTTTTTATGAATATGGTTTATTAGGTAAAATTTTAACAGTTGGATTTGATAATGCATCTGCAAATACTGCATCAATCAATGATTTAATAGAAATATGCGAACCAAATTTAGGGGGTCGTTTTTTTCATGTTCGTTGCACATGTCATGTCCTTAATTTATGTGTTCAAGATGGTTTGGAAAAATTATCACCTTTCATTGAGCCTATTAAAAAAGCACTTAATTGTATTTGGTCATATTCTTAATTTAGAAGAGAATAGGCCAAGTTTTGTAAATTTAATGGTATTAAATCGATAAAATTTTCACGAGATGTTCCAACACGTTGGAATTCAACTTATTTTCTTTTATGTCAAGTTTTACAATACAAAGATGCATTATGTAATTTTTTTTTCTCAAAATGTTCAACATATCACACTTTTTCCTAGTCAATGGGAAGTTTGTGAAAAACTTTTAGAGATTTTAAAAGTGTTTAATATTGCTACATAAGTTTTTAGCGGAGTTTATTATCCTACAGCACATTTATTTATTCTTGAAAGTTTGAATATTGTTGGAATTCTCGATGAACATATTGATAGTGTTGATCCTAATGATATTATTTTGTTTGAAGCTATTACTGTTATGAAACAAAAATGGTTGAATTATTTTAGAGACATTCCTTTACTTTATCTTATTGTTGTTGTTTTTGATCCTAGATTTAAATTAGAAGGTTTGAATAGTGCTTTACCCGCTTACTATGGATATTTAGGAATATCAGATGAAGTTGATATTACAAGAATAATAGTTAAAATAAAAATTGATTTAATATAGTTATTTAATGATTATGTTAGAAGATATAACTTGCAATCAGTAGGACAATCTAGTAGTAGCAAAATGACCGTAATGCAATCTAGACTTAGCACAAATGATCGTCGGTTATTACAACGAAATAAAAAACATAGGGATAACACGACTAATAATCCGGAATTAGATAATTATTTATCTACAAATTTTGAGTTTTCAACTGAATGTTTAGTTAGTAAAAATTTTCAAATCCTTGAATGGTAGAACCGACATCAAAATGTATATCATGTATTATCAATTATTGCTAAAGAGATATTGGCAGCACATATTTCCACCGTTGCGGTTGAGCAAGCCTTTAGCATGGGAGGCAATATATTGGAAGTCAGACGGTCTTCATTACATCCAAGTACTCTAGAAGCAACAATATGTGTGGATGATTGGACCCGAGCTGATCTGAGGCAACAACAAGATGCTCCTGATGAATTTGAAGACTTGTTCAATAATGCATCTGCAAGTGCAAGCGGAACTGGAGCTGAAGGATCAACAGGAACAGATGATGATTGATAATTAAATATTTAAATAATTGTAAAATTACAATGGGGGAAATATCTTTAAAATATAATGGAACTACGTGAGCTTTGATTCCTCTCACCCATGTAAGATACGTAGACAACTTAAGTTTTTAAAAATTTAAGTTCAAGCTCTTTAATTTAATTTTTTTTTTAATTTTTTAGATAAGAATTTTATTTGTAATTAATGTAATTATGTAATGTAAGTTTATTATATAAATTCAAATTCATAATTTTAAATATTAATATTTTATTAATCTCAATTTTTTATTTTCAATAAAGCAATAAAAAAAACGAATGGAACCGGAACCGAACGGTTCGGTTTCGGTTTCGGTTCCACACACGTGGAACCGGTAACCATTCGGTTCGGTTCCGGTTCAGAACCGAACCGAACCGCCGACCACCTCTAGCTGAAGCATTTGAAACCTTAGTAGTTGGATCTTCAATGGCTGGAGCATCCCCAACATCTTCAACCTTCGAAGTAGGAGAATCCCCCCTCATTCCAGCAGCCTCAACAACACATTTGACTTCCTCAGGGGCAACCTCCTCATCATCATCCCCACCAAACGAAGAGGAAAAATCAACTTCTATCCTTTCATACTAATTGATCCACTTCTCTGGAGTCCATACTTTATGCTCTCTAGCCAAGTATTGCATCATCAAGGTGTGTCATTCCTTCGCCATGGCTTCATAGGTAATACCCTCCAGTTTCAAACTCTCCAACCCATAATAAGAATCGACCTCCAGCTTCGTCAGCTCCCTCTCAGCCCTCAAGGTCGACTTAGCTGTTTTGGCTCTATCCTCAGCCTCATTTTCTCGCTTCGCTGCAGCTTCAACTGTTACCTTCATTTCAACATTCTCATTCAGAGCATTGTTGGACCTCTCTAAGTCATATGTCCTCTTTTGGTTGGCCTCAGCAGCCCTCAGTTAAAAAATGTTACATTCCAAGGCCTGCAAAGATAAAGTTAGAGAAAAGAAGAACCTAGTAGAAAAGCCAAAACAAGATTGCAGTACCAAAAAAAATTACCTCATAATTAAGGACCACTGCCCGCCTCGCCACCTCCACGGGGTCGAAATTAGTGAGCCTCTCTTCGTCTCATTCTTGCAGTAGCCCATCCACAAACTTGAAAAGACCAGATGGATCAGAGATGATTGTAGTCCTATGAGGGATCTTAACGATTACATTCTCTAAATCCTCCTATAGACCGACAAAAGGCTACCACTATACTATTAGACTCGCAACCAACTTCCTCGTTGGGGAAGCAGTCCCAGCCAACTACTTCACTGCGTCTCTGACCCAACTTTAGTGGGAGCTACTTCACTTAGTTTATGTGGCTCAAGCGATGATGTATGAGTAAATCGGTTTCTCGCTATGCCTATGATATCGGTGACCACTACACTATTGGACTCGCAGCCTATAGAGAGTATGGATAATCTCACATTGGGACTAATGAGAGAATAAAGGAGTTGCCACCTAGTATGAAATACTATGAATGATTTAAGGTCACGCTACGCCCCTCGTAATGTTCAACCTTAAACCCATGGGTTCAGAACGATCTCTTACTAATTCCAGTATAATATTTACACTCAAAGAATGTATCCTAATATCTTTATAATACAATTTCACACGAAAAGAAATTTAAAGACATACAAGTGCGCAAGTAGGAATAATAAAATAAAAGTAAATAAAACATGTAAATATTTATATATTATTACAACAATTGATTGAAAAATGATACTGAAACAGATTTGTTCATGCATCTCATAGGCTTGGCCTCCGTAAGGCATGATCGGATATTTAACGGAAATCAGGAATGCAGAAACAAGTTCTCATCATAACAAGTGCAGTAATCATAAAACGGAATCCTATAGTGTTTAATGAACGATATATAAGCAAATCATGTTATTCAACCAATAGAGATAAAAGCATGAACTTAATGGAAGTCACAGAATCATAATAAAGCATTAACTATAATGGTGACATAATGGTAAGACAATAACCAGAGAGTAAAACAATATTAGTGAGATCACATGTGAACAGAGACAGGGTATGCCCCTCATCGGCTGACATCAGAGAGGCTGGCCGGATATACATATCAAGTATCTATGTCCACTTAGACTTGCAGGAAATCTGACCGGATATGTGTCATGGACAG
This sequence comes from Zanthoxylum bungeanum, assembly GCA_019454045.1. NCBI lineage: Eukaryota > Viridiplantae > Streptophyta > Magnoliopsida > Sapindales > Rutaceae > Zanthoxylum > Zanthoxylum bungeanum. The sequence goes on from SKCR01038696.1 coordinate 84,853, forward strand.
GGATCCAGAATCATGTTCATGTGCTAACAATATCAAAGCTATAATATCATAACTATGATAAGGCAATAAAATAGACACAGTAACGTGCATAAGGTAATAGATAAACCAAAAAATAGAGACATACTTGGAACATATTATGCATAATTAACAGTGCACAAACATGACATGGCATAATCAATTAAAACTGATTCGATCCTTGTATATGGTTACTCCCTAATGGTACGTGGTATCGTACCCCATGTGCAGACCATACTACCATCCATTTGGAATCGGCTATAGCATTTACGTCTGGGTTTTCTAGGAGGTATCCATCTACGGCCGGATATAGTGTATATCTGGTTGGATGTATATCACATTTGGCCGGATATACTGGTTCATAACAAAAGTAGTAAACGCAAAAATAATAATGATAAAGAAAGGGTGCCCTCAGGTCATACCTTTTTTTGTAGTTTGGCTCAGAAAGAAGCATTTGGATGTTGGATCGTTGCTTAGTTTATTGTTGAAAGGAGGGAAACTCCATAATGTTACTGGTTCTTCCTCACAAGTTTTCTCTCGAAATTACAGGGTTTCAAAATGTCAGAGTGTTTGCAGATAGTTTATGGGTGGTTTTATTCGGAATGTCCTCCCCTTATGTGAAAGGGGAACCCCTTTTATTTAGCAAAAGATGGGGGTTGTAGACATTGTATTTTTAGGCATAGCCCAATGATGAGTCACTTATAGGAACACACCTGAAAAGTTTGGGAAGGTTATAAGGTTTAAACATCGGAAGGGGAAAAACTCCAAATAACTTCAAAAAGAACAATCAAATCCAGGCCAAATCACCAATGTCCAAATTCGACTAGGCAAAATCACCAAAGCTAGTTGGATATAGTTTATGTAAGGCCATATATAGTCTATATAAGGCTGGATATAATCTATGTAAGGCCAGATATGCTTCGAGTTTTCCAGATTTGCAGAACGATTCTCCTCTTTTTTCTTATCCAATTTCCTTTTCCATCACCCTCCAAAACAACCACTTTCCTTTCCAATACTTTCCATTCTAATTATTTTCCTCATTAGAAGAGATCTTTCCTCATTATCTGCAAAGCTACTACTATAAAAGAGAAGCCTACGCCAACGTACAAGAGGGCCTTTTTTTATTTATATAGAGAATTTACATGACAAACCCATAAACAAACACATAAGAAATAGTTAAATCAAACACAAAAAGCTTGAAATAAATCTAGAACCTTAGACCTAAAACCACATCAATCTTATAACTGCCATCTCTACCAAAGGATCCAACAACCAACCGAAACTTCCCAGAGGCGTTCCTTGAGCCAACAATACTGAAGGTAATGACTTGAGGGCATCCTAATCTCCATTCTATTTCTTTTTTATTCTGATCTGACGTCGTATTATGTTCGGCCGGACATATAATTTTAGCACGATAACTCTGACTATTCCACTGGCTATATCCGGCCATCTGTACTTATGTGGTATATTGGATGGAAACCCGGACATATATTTCATAGTCGATTCTGAATGGACAGTAGTATGGTTTGCACTCAGGATATAATTCCACGTACCACGTGAAAAATGAACATGCGCGGTCCTAAATCTGTTTCTCATCGTTATCATCATGCTTATATTTTCTTCATAGTTAACTATTTAATTAACTGCTTATTTATTGCTTTACTCTGGAGCTAACTGTTTCTGATGTTGTCATGGTTGTCATCTAATATAATTTTATGTTTCTAACATGTCTGGCTTACTAGCAAATCCGACCAGACATCATGTATGCCCGATCGAATATTCATGGATAATATATATCTGACTTGATCCCATTTATATCCGACTGAGTTCATACTATTTGTTATTAATTTTGTTTCTTTAAGTGCTTTCATGGACGTTTGCTTACTGTATGAATACAAACTACTTTATGTGATGTAAGTATTATAAGATAAATGGATCATTCTTTGAGACTGGATATTATACTAGAATCAGTAAAGGACCATTCTGAACCCAAACAGATTTAAGGTCGGACCTTGCGAGGGGTGTAGTGTGGCCTTAAATCATTCTCAATGTCTTATATTGGGTGTTGACTCCTTTATTCTCCGGTTAGTTCCACATGGACTAATTCATATTCTCTATGAGTTGTGAGCTCAATAGTGTCATGGTCGCCGACGTCATAGACATAGTAGTAAACCCCATTTGCTCCTTCAGATGGAAAGTCCACTGGGGATAAAGAATCAGCTTCAAAAAATGCCTTGTAGTATTCATGGCAAGATTTAGGTGAATTGTATCTTGATTCTTTTCGCATACCCTTCAAACCCGATGGCGTTGCTTATTGTGAAATCGCTTTCACTCAAAGCATTGGATTGTTATGTGATGATACCCAACACCTGTTGGCACGTACCCTTGAGGTAAACAAAGGTGCGTCCATTGGTCGTCCGAACCTTTTGGTGATGAGACCTAGTTATGGACAATGATTTGCCAATGAGAGGCAAAGCCCAACCGTTGGTAAGCCCACATGTGAGCTAATGGTTGTTTACCCCTAGGAATAAGTCTCTCTACTGCTTGTGTTTGGGACCAAACTATTTAAAGTGGATTGACCCTCTTACCATGGGACGTAAACTTGTTGGGCCTTTTCAACTGGGACGAGTTTGCATTCTACGATAATTGGGCCAACCACTTCGAAACGTCTATGAGCCAACAGTGTGACAACCTTGTTGGGCCTAAAGTATTTAGTTATAATCCAAATGTGCTAAGACATAAGTCTGATACTCATACTAACTTTCATTCAGAAAATATACGCCATGTCTTGGCCCATTTGGACGTTCCTAAATATTTTGAGGCCCATCCCCAATAACCATGATTACCGAGGTTTCGATTCATCATTTTTAGATAATATTTTGATCTTCATATTAGGTTTAGTCATTATGTAAATAGGTGGCCTTTGTCTCTTAACGATGGAGAGGAACTGAAGTAGCCAAGGTTGACTCTTTTAGCATATAAGAAAATGAGCTTGCGTAACCCTTTTGGCACACGAGCTAAGCGGAACCTATGGTAGATTGACTTATCGTGTATGCATAGAGATAAGGTTGGAATGATGTATACTACTTGAACTAACCCCGCATCTTATGCATCTCATGC
>SKCR01038697.1:0-60191 GCA_019454045.1 Zanthoxylum bungeanum
GTTAGACTTAAGAGTAAATGTTGTGAATCCATTGTAACAATAACTAAGACTTATCTTAGTTTATTGAGATTTATTCCGCATAGGGTCAGAACCTTAGACGAAATACAAATTTTCAATATACTAATAAAATAATATATAACTATACTTTTTTCCGGTACTCATTTATTATTTCCGAATATCAAATGATATAACTTTTTTAAAAAAAAAAAAACAAACAAACAAACTCAGCTCACAAGTGGTTTCTTTATTCACCATGGATTGTTCCTATGAAAACGAAAGCTAACCCTACAATTATGCACTCTCTTTGTAGGATGGGGGAGACTTTGAATTTTTCTAATTCTAATATCAAAGACTTTGAGGTAGCGTAGGAATCTTTGTGAGACAAATTCATGTATATTAGCTTTATTAACAAAGGAACAATAATTGAACCATGCCCCTTTTGTGCTATACACATATCATTAAATAACAGATGCTAGCTATATATAGAGATAATAGACTCTATGTGTGTGTGTGTTTTATTACTTTGTTAAAAAGAATGATAATTTTCCATGCGTATGCTTCAAGGACATGGGAGACATAATTGAAGTTAACAAGCCAAAAGCTGAATCAGGGATTGATTCCCAAGTGCATGCAAGTGCAAAACTTTACTGCATGTTGTTGCTGTAGAGAGAGTCTATAGAGTTGATCAATTTATTCATTAGCTCTACATTTACTTTGTGTTTGTGGACATGAACAAAAAGAAAATTCACAAACAATGAGGGTAGATTCAAGCAACTTCGGCTATAATACTCAAGAACAGTCCTAAACGAGTTTTTAAAATATATGAGCCTCTATTGATAAAAGAAAGATTTTTTAGGTTTCTTTATTGTAATGGTTATTAAATTTTCTTAGATTTTGAGCTCATAATTTTAGCTAAAATTTAGGAGTCCTAACTGATCGCTTATGTTGATTGTCCCCAAGACCATCCCCGATAATTCTGTAAAATGACTCAAGATGAAAACTTGGATGGTAAAGAAGATTGTATAACCTGTTCAGTTTCTTTATAAATTTTTAAAATACGTGCAGTATTATCTATTGCCTACAGTTGAATGAGTAAAGCAAGTAAAAGAAATTGTGGGAAACGAATTAAACTTGATTTTTCTGTTTGTGATGACATGTATCATTTTCTGATCAGAATTTAATGTTGAGCTAATTGTGTACTAAACATTAAATCAAATATAAAGATTTATTTAATATAAGTTTTACGTGGATTATTTATCTTCTGACTGTTAATCAAACTCTCAACATAAACTCTGTACTTGGTTCCAATTTATCATTTCCTTCGGAATCGGCAGCTAGCTGGCAAAGAATTTAACACCACATTCAATTCATGAAATATATATATTATATTAGAAATAGTGAAAACATTGATGCAGCTACAGAAAAAGGAGGGTCTAATTAATTAAAATCTATATAGAGTGCCATAGCCAAACTAGTGATCTTTTAGGACTTTTAAAGTGAGAAGATTGATATATATATTTAAATCAACCGGCCACATTATAATCAATGAGAGTATATCTACATGAAACTGCAACTTTTTATTGTGTTCTACACATACATGAACAATTAATTTGCCCTAGGAACCATAAAAATCACAACAAAGAGAAAAGTTCAAAATGGAATGCAGGAATGGAATGCCAATCTAATAAATCTATACCTCTCTAATTTCTTTCATTGCATTCAAATACTGCTTCTTATATGCCAATAATGCAGACATATTCTGGCTAAATTAATTACTATTTTTGACCTAGCAATATCCTCCTGTAATTTTATCCCCTCCTCAAATACCATTATAATATAATAGATGAAATTTAATAAGAAAGTCTTTCCGAGTGAAAGCATCCGCGTGAAAGCATTCTCATTTTATAAAATGCGGACACCTATTAAAAGATTAATAATAAATACATACTCCAATATACTAAAGATAAAAAGACACAATTTTTATGGTAATCTTTTTAATCTTTCAGCAGATATTTACATGTTATAAAATGCGGACGCTTTCAAATGATAATTTAACAAGAATACTTCAATTTTGTATAAACTAATAGCTTATTTCATCTGTACTTGATTATAATGTAAAGCTTAATTATACAGAATACTGGTCTTTGCAACCTAAGCATACATATATATTGTTATATATGGTATGATATGTTGAAATGATAAAGCTGCAGGCCTTCAGTTGTAATACTCTTAATATATATAAGACTGATCAACAACCAAAATTCATCAACTCGATGCTTCAAAACATCATGAGGCTAATTCCTATCAAAAAATTTAACTAAAGAGTTGAAAATTACCTCAAACATTATATTACTTGACCCAATAACTATCCCTGACTGATGTTAGATACTTTTCCGTGGCATTACAAATTTAAACAAACAAGAAAATGACTAGTGTAAAAATAACATAATCTCTCATGGTTTGGCTCAAGTCTTCAAATTATAATTAAAGAACATTAATTTTTTACTCGATTGAAAAATCCTATTTGGAAAAACAGTTAAGCTAGCTATAGACATGCCAGAGAACAGATATGAAAAGAATGAAATACAATTACACATAAAATCTTAAAGTGCAAATTTTAATAGACACATATTGCATTCTTCCCAGAGATTACAGATTTTTTTTATTTTTTATTTTTAAAAATTATATCTAGACCATCGTATTATATTATTCATATATTTTATGCAATTAACTTATCATCCATATTACCAAAGAATTAATAGCATCATATTTATCAAAGAATATAACAATACAATAGAGAAGGGCAGATATAAAGAAAACTTAAAATTACCAATATTAAATTAAGTCTTTAGTTTTATTGTGTCATAGCTGATGTTAAATAAAAGTTGACAGTGTTGAACAACTTTGAGATAAAATCACTTTTGCTTTTGAATTATCCACAACTGCAAGTGTTTAAATGCCACAGCTCCCAAACAACAGTATCAAATGGAGGCTGAATGTATGTATGATATGAGACATATTATAACAATGGTAAGGTTGGTGCTTAAACTTTTAATTAACCAGCAGTTTATGCTCAAGTAAATGTGTTGTTATACTAACCTCATTCATTAATTATACATTATTACATACATATTGTACTAGGTGGGTCCATCTAGTTATCTTAAAAGACAATCAAAATCCACCAAGAAGGGCAGATGTAACTCAATTTAAGTTCGAAGAATTAAGATCATCTAATCAATTCGAAACCTATAAACCAAACACTAGTAATTTAAAGACATTATTAATTACAGTTGTTTATAAGCTAGAACTATTAACTAACCAAAAGAGTACAAAACAATTAAACATTGGCATTTGGTAGACTTCTCAAATTAAATTTTGTATGCCCCAAGTGATTATTGAAATTACTGTACTTACATTGTGTCCTATTAGTCAAGGAATACCTAATAATAAGACATGGGAAGATCTAAATTGACATGGAAAGACGCCATAAAAAGAGGCCTAATGATTTATGATAGAGCACAATGGTTTCAAAGGATTCATGTTGCTGACCCCCACCAAAATGGAAAGGGCTTTTGTTTGGTTTATTTTGATGTCAAGTTCATTGGATCATATGTTTCAGCAATAAAATCTATCTGACCATTTTGAATAATGTTACTTGCTTGAAAATAAATATGAGATTCCATGTACAACATGCTGTAAAGATTGAATTGCTTACAGACTGTCACTGAAGAGGAAGGTATCTCAATTGGGGAACCTCTTTTAACATAAAGGATATTTTGTGTATGTTGTAATCCAGACAATAAGATTAGCTGTAAAGAGAGAACATGAATTACCAAGTGGAAATTAGTAATAAATAACTACTAATAAGTGAAAAAATAAATTTAAAAGATAAAGTTATATATTAGAATACAGATACTACCTTTTTTACAGCGCTGCTGCTGCTGCAACTACTTTCTGCACATTGTTGCCTGTAGCTAGCTAGTTCGGCTCCTTAACTATGCAATAGCAACAGCAGCAGCAAGAACACTAATAACCTAATGTCGTTAATAGAAACAAACTAGAGAAAGAAAAAGAAAAAAAGAGAGGGAAACAAACAACTTTTAAACTACTCATGACTTAACTAGCTATATCACGAAATGGTGACAGGAGAGAGAGACAGTTGATATACTAATGAGCAAAAAAAAAAAAAAAAAATTATATACATGATATGGATATCCTCAACTTAATAAGTTGAGAACAAAAAATATATATTTTAATGTACTATAAGATAAATAATATTATATTAAATTCGGTATTTTTTCTCTCTTTTAGTAAAGTAACTTGAGGATATCCTCCTTTATATATCCAACGAACTGGGTAGCTAGAGAGAATTGGCATGTTTGCAGTTTGTAAAATCCAGGACCTAATAAAGGAAAATTTATGAAATTAGTAACTAAGATATGATGATCAGCTGAGCTTGGATCTAAGTTCTATTGGAATATGCTGAAAGCAGATTGATCCATCTGTATATAACTATTATACATACAGTTGAAAGATTTAATTTGCTCCATATTTGTTGCACTCACTCAACTAATAATCTGATGTACGTACAAATTAAAAAGATAAATTATAGATCCAAATTAAAAGACAAGGAAGATTTTCCTTTGTTTGAATACTCAGTTGCTTGCCTTGTGGCCGATATTGGGGCTGCACTAGTAGTGGCTGGAGATTGATCATCATCTTGTGTAGGGCACTCCATGTTTACACCGAACAGCCTTAGCCGTTTTGCCGCTGTGCTTTTACCAGGAACCACAGGAACAGAATCAATCACCATCGGCATATGCCCTCCCTCATTTTCCAGTGAACCTGATGATGGCCTTAGGTAACACTGCACTGGATGTTGTTGATGATGATGATGATGCTGCTGATAATAATTAGGATGAATGGTATTGTAATTCATGTGTTGCAAATGTTCACTATGTGTGTGACCCATTAGGTTCGTGGGAAAGGACAAAGACTGGGGAAGCGAGTAGTAGAATCTTGTGCCTGTGCCCCACCGTACAGATGGATGAAACCGGAGTTGATTTTGAAGCTGCATTTGTGCAAGTGATGTAGGATCTGGACCAATAATATCAGCAGCCCTGCGCCTCCAATCAATGTACAAACGATCCTTCCCCAACTCCCCGACACCGCGGTGAAACGACACCGTATCGCCTGCATCAAGCTTCTTGTCCTTAACAAACCGGCTCCAACCTTTGGTCATCACATAACTCTGGCTACTGTTCCAATAAGAGTACCTGAACCTCCACGCCTTGCCGTTTCGATCTTCAAAATTCAAAAGAAGACCCTTTTCGTTCGATGACGTGTCAAGCGGGAAGTACCTCTCGGCATGTTGTTTTGGTATCACTAATCGGTTTAATTTGCCCACATCACTTGGTGTGACAACTTTATCAAACATGTGTTCTTTCTCAATGGTGGTGCCACTACTCTCACCAGTAGCACTGTTACCATTACCAAGTGATAAGTCCATGAGCTCTCCTTTGTTGTCAAAATTGATGGCTGCTGCTGCTGCTTCTGCTTCTGCTTCTTGGGTTTTGTTGTACACTTCTTGAGAATCAAAAGGGCCCAGCAGCCATGAGAGCTTACCGGTTTCTCTAATTATCTCTTTCTGATTATGATTATCAACTTCATCTTCTTCATTATTATAAGAATACCCTTTTTCTTCTTCCGCAGAGTTCATCATAATCCTTCTAAAAATTCAATATTTTTAACACATGCATGATGGTTCTTGGAAATGAAAAAAAAAATTAAAAAAAATTAAAAATAACCTAATAAATTAAAAAAAATGTGGGTGAACACACCTGTGAATTGTATGATCTTTGCTAGTCAGATCTTTGAGGTGGCAAGTAACAAAAGGATAACAACTCTCAGTACAAAAACTGATGAGGGTCGGTGCCGCCTTCTTTGACCAAGAAAACTCAAAACCCTAAACAAGACAAAGCCATGGAAGATTCAACAGAACACATGTAAAAAGTTGATTATTGCAGCTGAAATATATCAACAAAGAGCTCAGTGAGAAAGAAAGAAGCAAAATTATTCACTTAAGAAACAAGTGAAGTTGCAAAGGCAAAAAAAAAACAATTGTGGGTTCTTGAAGAAAGATGGAGAGATGAGATAGATAGATGGATACCCATGAAAGTTGAGAATGAGATGAGAGAGAAGGGGGTAAGAGGTTAATACAACGTAGGGGCCCATGAATGATCTGTTTCGGCTCATGTGAGCTCGTCCTTTTCATCATTTGCTAGTTGTATTTTCATAATATTATTTTATATTTATTTTTATTATTTAAAAAAAATTAATATTTTATGAAATATTCAGGGACTACAAGTCCCCAAATGATATGATTTGGTGATATAAAACTTAGAATTTAATTATCAAATCTTAGGTTAAAATTCAGAAGATGTATTTCTTATAAAAGAGAAAAATAATCGGAAATTTTACCTAACAACCGGATTTCCAACATTTTCATATTACAACTAACTTTGTTTATTATTGTTTGTGCTAGGACCAAAATGGCCAGTTGGGTGAGAGGGATATAGTAGGCAATTAAGTTAAAATTTTGACTTTGTTGTCATTGATTTGATTGTGTGCTGGTCCTGTTCTGGGAGTGTGAGAAAAGTGAACACATTTGAGATGAGAGAGAAGTGTTTGTGTTTGAAGCAAATTAGAAGAACCGATTCTGCTGGCGCCTGATCTCATTCTCCATTGTCCAACTTGTGGGAAAGATTCCTCTACATACAATCATTATACTCCGTGTAATAATGATATAGAGATTAATTGATGATTAAAAGAGAATAAATTCATAATTAAAATAGTATCATATTGGTTTTTAATTTAATTTAATATTTATTTTTCATTAAAATTATGTCATTTTAATTATAATTTTACCCCCTTAATCATGTTTTAATCTTCTTATCATTTTTCTACCTCCTGCTCATCAATACACTTCCAGCCATCCAATGTTTTATTTTTCTTTACTTTCCCTACAATTATTTCGACTAGCGTCATAGTCAATTGTTAATATAATCTCTTTGTTAAAAGAATAAGGTGCTGTGATTTATTTATTTTAATTTACATTGGCTAAGTATGAGACTAATTAGTGATTTATTAATCATTAAATACTCTTTCTTTGTCGATTAATTTTTAAGGATAAGTTTTAGCATTTTGATGTGCGATCTATGCTGATCATATCATGTAATAACTTTCTGGTCTGGTAATTGGAGAGTACTCTTAGAAATTAAGTAAATCATATTTAGTTTAACAAGTCACGTCTCATTTTCAGGGTCATTTGGCAACGATGGAAGAATTAAATTAAATTTGACCTTCATTCAATTTGGCTATGTAAGTCTCATTATTAATTAATTGCTGATGTAGATTAGCATCCCATAAAATTGAGTCATCTTAAAGCATCAATGCAAAATGAGACCACTGCATTTTTTATTATTATTATTATTTTTTTTACACTTCACGAATATTTTTCATATCCGGCCTTGATATGAATCTTTAAAAAAGTTGTTTTAGTTTGTTTGGTTATCTCACTCATGAGGGTATTTTATTTTACCATTTCTCAGTGAAAAGTTGACTGTCCCTTCATTGTTTCTGTAGAATGTTTGAGCAAAACTTAGCAAGCCATCAACTATGAAGGACCAGACAATTTTGATATATGTCTTCGAATTAAATATTTTCGTAGGAATTGGATGCAGGCCTTGGTGGAATTTTTATTGCATTAGTACTTGTACATTCAAAAAATGCTTATCCTATGCACACCAGAAGGTGGATGTGCCCATTAATTCACGTGGTCCAATTTGATCTTCACTTTATGGAATTGGACAGAACCCTCCAGCCAGGCAGCCACAATATTACTGTTTTATTGATATTGACAACAAGAAGGCAGATTCAAATCATGATTTTATGTTCAATCAACACTTAACACATGTATATTTATGAACTAAGTGCCCCAAATACAGCTACCTCTCGCGGAAAAATTGTAATTTAGTAGGGGACGTCTGGGTTTTGAAAAGTAGAAGACGAGTTTTTAAAATATATAGTTCATATCAATAAAATAAAGAATTTTTTTTTTACTTCCTTATTGTAACGGATATTAATGTCAAACTTTAAAAAATCCAGGCATGTGATCGGCAGGAGACGGCTTAGCCATCACCTGAACCCCTGACATGCACCAACTGACCTACTGACTGACTGACTGATTACATGCATGGCTATCATGTTAACGTAATCATGAAAACTACTGTAAACATGATGTATAACTTGCATGAATACAACTCGTATATATACACATCCTAAATATAAACTTTCGTGAATATTTTATACATACACAACTTAAAAACATTTTTTTTTGAAATCATTGAAATATACCACCACCAAACCACTCCTTCCAGGCTTAAGCGGAGCAGGAAAAACACCCGACTGTCCCACGCTCTTACAATAAACGCGCTCCCTAGATGTAACATCCGGTGATCTCGATTATTGTTATATTCTGGGACGAGTGATACATAATATAAATTATGTTCGAATACATATACACTCGTTAAATAATATTGGGGACAATCGGTAAATTCTTCGAAATTCCGATACGAAATTATACGATATTCCACTCTGGACAGCTCATGGTTTTTGGGTCATAAATTTTTCATACGATCTCCGATTCTTATAATCTTTATATCTTCAGAAAGCTAAGATCGAGACCTACAACTTCCACTTGAACATTTTTCCAAATTCAAATCAGAATTGGGTCAAAAATGTAGTTCAAAAATTCAGATGAATAGTACCCATGGACCTATCTATAGAATTTTCAAAGTTTCTCCATTTAAATCAATTACAAACAAAACCCCTAGTATAAAAAGGGAAATTATTCAAGCATCCCTAACATTTGAGAAAAAGGAAGAAAAAACGTGAAAGAATAAGGAGATGAGAAGGAGGAAGAAAGGGAAGTCATTCTCACCCAAACTCAAGAGGAAAGAAGAAGGATATCAAGCGTAGAAGACTTGAAATGTGAATAAAATCAAGTGAAATAAGGTAAGGAAAACTTGATCCAAAACTTGGTTTGTAAAATTTTGAGAGTATGATGATAGATTAGAGCTATTGGCATGCTAGTGAATGTATTTTGGTGATTAGTAATCAAAGAAATTGATTGTAGGATAAAATGCTCAAATTTTTTGGATATCTTAAGTGTTGAGCTAAAACAAGAATTATGAGAATGAAGAGTTGTTTGATGATAATATAGTGTTATAGAATGTGTGAAGTTGAAGCTTAGTGGAATGGATTGTGTAATGGTTTTAGTATAGAAGTGTTGGGAATGAATTTGGGCAAGATGGACATTTTAGGATTTTGTGAGACCTTGGAAAATTGGCTTAGTGTCGCGATGCCCCGTACCCAGAGTCGCGACACGCATGAATCAGAGGCTCAGTGCCTCGGGCCTGATTTGGGGGACGTCGCGATGCTCAACCTTCGAAGTCGTGACGCGTAATGAGTAGAGGCCCTACCTTGGGTTTGATCAACTAAGCGACGCGACGCGAAACAAAGCATGCTCTCTACCTGTGATTGTTTGTGTGGGTGTCACGACGAACCAAGGTCGGCGTCGCGATGCGATACATAAAAAGTTTAATATTATTAGGTTTCATCCTGGAGCGATAAAGGCCATCCCTGGGGTTTCGTATCAACCCATATACACGTAATATATCATTTTATAAAAATAGAATATTTTGAAGCATATTCCATGATTGGTATTCTAATTAAGTTACCCATTAAAGGTTATCGCATGAACCACAAATTGCTTTGGTGAAGTGAAGTAAAGCTAGTTGTGTTGGACAATTATGACCCATAGCGTCACTATTTGTAAAAGACATTGTGGTTTTTGTACAAATTAACTATGTGATAATGGAAATTGCATTTTATCATTTTTTAATTTGATTACTTAAATATATAAATGATAAAAGTCCTTATGATTAGTTCCGGATTATAAGATATGAGACAATATCAATCCATAAAGGTTTAATCATTAAATATCCCTAGTCGTAGTATTATCGAGACTTGACATCGATAATGCAGAATAGACTAGTATTGCACTTGTGCGTGTTATGGAAGCGTAACATCATAGTTCTCATATATTTAAGTATTGGATACTTATGCAAGTGTGATAGGAGGTTGTGTTTACCGATGGTACGGAAACAGCTTCGCTCTGGATAGACCCTGCGGAATCCCATTGGTAGTATAACTATGTGTCTATGGGAATCCGCAACAGGGTAGGTGTATTTGGTCTTAACTTGAGACTTGCATCGCTAGTACTTGCGACAATCAACACGCTTTGGTTTTAGTCATCCAGGACTTTAACAGGTTCTGTGTACGCCTCTTCTGGGTTTATTGAGAATCGTAGTGTATTGGGTGTGATGTCAAGACAGAAATATCACTTCAGTCATATGGAGATGATGATCACGCAGGGATACAGAACTGGTACTCTAATTGGTTGCAACCATCGGGATAATATGACAAGGTCATGATTATCCGATTAAAGAGACTAGTTGCTTGTGATCAGATATATGCTTCGTACGGGGCAGACACTATTCCAGCCCTAAGCCTTGCATGTGACATCAGATACTAGATCGCAATACGCAATACTACGTATACTACGCCTGATATAGATTATATATTCCTTTAAGAATATTTCTGGAGAATTGGGTAGGCACGATGCTTCGCTAGAAGCCAACCATGTCTCGTAAATCGGTAAAAACGTAGTACTAGGTACGTACGTGTTCGGATAGTCCGACGACCGGATTTACTGCCAACATATCCAAGGATCTCATGGGTCGCTTCCCGAAGATTCACCGATGACGTATGATTCGAACATAATTAATCTAGGATTAATTACGGAGAGATTTTATCTAGGATAAAATACTATTTGAAGAGAGAGAACGATTAATTTGGAATTAATCGATAAAATAATATATTTGATATATTAAATGAAATTAGATTTTATAACGGAATTACAATTAGATTTTAATTCGGGCAAACAAATTAATTTAGAATTAATTCGCGAGCGACGTGAATAGTAATTTTGCTATGCATAATTATTTAATTAAATTTGATTTAATTACGTCGCAACGGAAAAATCGTTAATTCGGAATTAGCGAACCCGAGCCCGGGATATGCATTGAACATTGCAATACTTATTTTGAATAAGGTTCCGTCAAAGTTTGTTCAACAGACTCCATATGAAATATGGACAGGAAAGAAACCGGGTTTCTCATTCCTGAAGATTTGGGGATGTTGGCCATACATCAAACGTTTGGAAGGTACCAAGCTATAACCCAAATCAGATAAATGCCTATTTGTAGGATATCCTAGGGAAACCAAAGGATATTACTTCTATCACCCACAAGAGAACAAAGTATTTGTTGCTCTACATGCGGTTTTCCTTGAGAAGGAATTCCTAAATGTAGTGATAAGTGGTAGCAAAGTAGAACTCGATGAAAATCGGAGTGATACTGTTCCTGGCACAGAATCCTTAACAGAACATTAACAGTCCATCAGGGATGAGACTGTACCAGAATCTTCGAATACACAAGAACCGCGTAGGTCAGAGAGAGTCAGAAAACAACCTGAGAGGTATGGGTTTCTGATCTCACCTCATGTGGATATTAATCTTATTGAGGAAGACGAGTCGGCTACGTATGAGGAAGCGATACAAGGTATCGACTCCGTTTTATGGCAATATGCCATGAATTCTGAAATGGATTCCATGTACACCAATCAAGTTTGGACACTGATTGATGCACCAGAAGGCGTAAAGCCTATTGGTTGCAAATGGGTCTTCAAGAAGAAGACTGACAATTATGACCCATAGCGTCACTATTTGTAAAAGACATGTGGTTTTTGTACAAATTAACTATGTGACAATGGAAATTGCATTTTATCATTTTGTAATTTGATTACTTAAATATGTAAATGATAAAAGTCCTTATGATTAGTTCCGGATTATTAGATATGAGACAATATCAATCCATAAAGGTTTAATCATTAAATATCCCTAGTCGTAGTATTATCGAGACTGGACATCGATAATGCGGAATAGACTAGTATTGCACTTATGCGTGTTATGGAAGTATAACGACATAGTTCTCATATATTTAAGTATTGGATACTTATGCAAATGTGATAGGAGGTTGTGTTTACCGATGGTACGGAAACAGCTTCGCTCTGGATAGACCCCGCGGAATCACATTGGTAGTATGACTATTTGTCTATGGGAATCCGCATCAGGGTAGATGTATTTGGTCTTAACCTGGGACATGCATCGCTAGTACTTGCGACAATCAATACACTTTGGTTTTGGTCGTCCAGGACTTTAACAGGTTCTGTGTACGCCTCTTCTGGGTTTATTGAGAATTGTAGTGTATTGGGTGTGATGTCAAGATGGAAGTATCACTTCAGTCATATGGAGATGATGATCACACATGGATACAGAACTGGTACTCTAATTGGTTGCAACCATCGGGATATTATGACAAGGTCAAGATTATCCGATTAAAGTGACTACTTGCTTGTGATCCGATATATGATTCGTATGGGGCAGACACTATTACAGCCCCAGGCCTTGCATGTGACATCCGATACTAGATCGCAATACGCAATACTACGTATACTACGCCTGACATAAATTATATATTCCTTTAAGAATATTTCTGGAGAATTTGGTAGGCACGGCGCTTTGCTAGAAGCCAACCATGTCTCGTAAATCGGTAAAAACGTAGTACTAGGTACGTACGTGTTCGGATAGTCCGACAACCGGATTTACTGCCAACATATCTAGGGATCTCATGGGTCGCTTCCCGAAGATTCACCGATGACGTATGATTCGAACATAATTAATCTAGGATTAATTACAGAGAGCTTTTATCTATGATAAAATACTATTTGAAGAGAGAGAACGATTAATTTGGAATTAATCAATAAAATAATATATTTGATATATTAAATGAAATTAGATATCATAACGGAATTAAAATTAGATTTTAATTCGAGCAAACGAATTAATTTAGAATTAATTCTCGAGCGACGTGAATAGTAATTTTGCATGAAATATTTTTTTAATTAAATTTTATTTAATTACGTCGCAACGGAAAAATCGTTAATTCGGAATTAGCGAAACCGAGCCCGGGATGTGTTGCTGATCTATGCTACCACCCAAGATCTGAACTAGAGTCCAGGTACACGAACCTATGCCGTCATCCTGGCTCTGAAACTAGGATCAATGGGCGTTACGTATCGCCATACCCCTAGTCCTCTACATGTGCACATGTCTCTATATCCATCAATTCCATCTCTGTCAAGTTACATACTGGGGTGAGTTTTTCCCTCATGCCCCGAAAAATATGAAAATAATACTTTGAATCTTAAAACTGTAAACAATGTTTTCTGAAAATCATTTACTTTCTCCAAACATAACTGTATATGAACAACGACTGGAAAGGAAATCTTCTAACGCCCTAAGCATAAAATATAAGTCTGAAACAAAAATTAAAATTAGTTTAAAAGAAGAGTGTCCACTTACATTGTTTGAATCTAGCTGGCACTGGATTCTTAGTCAAAGGAGAATACGGTTTCCTGTGGATAACCTCACTTTCCCTTGATTTTCTTCATCCTCCATAGTTGCTTCCATCTTCCCTCTGCTTTTCTTTCTTTTCCTTCTTCTTTTCTTTTCTTTCCCTTATTCTTTTCTTTCTTTCTTCCCCTCTTCTTCCCTCTCTTTTTCTTCACGTTCTCATGGTCATGTTTCTTCTTTTCTTTCTTTCTTTTTATTTTTCCAAATCCCTAAAATCTTGAATAGTATCCCTCTAATATAGTGGGACTTAAATTAAATATGGAAGAATGTAGAAGAATGTAGAAAAGTGGAGAAGTTTTGAGATTTTATCACTTGAGTCCGAAATCACTATTCATCCTAATTGTGACTCGCATTTTTGACCGAATTTGGGAAATTGTTCAACGTGGAAGTTGTAGGTCTCGATCTCCGCTTTCCGGAAATATAAAATTCATGAAAATCGAAGATAGTATGAAAAAGTTACGCCGCAAATACCATGGCGGTCCAAAGGAAACACGGTACAGTCTCATCCCGGGACTTCAAGAAATTTACCGATCATCCCTAAAATCGTTCCATGAGCATATTTGAGTCCCATCATAATTTATTTTTTGTGCCTTTGTCCCATTCGTAATAGTACCACTGTAGGCAGTAGTAAAAACTATCGGTCATTACAAATTCTCCCCCCCCTTAAATAGGATTTGTCCTCGAATCCTTTCTTGGTGTCTATCTCGCGGACTTCCTAATTTCGAGAATTTATAGAGATTCTACTATACTTATTTTCTTGTCTCTAACCTCTACTAGCTGCTTGATTTTTTCATGTTTTCTCTTTTCTAAGTTCTCATTTTGTAAGACTTCTGTTGAGTATCCTTGACTATTTCTTTTCTAGACCTCTAGTTATACTCAATATATATTAATTCCAAGATCTCTTTCTTATAGGTCATTACTTATGCTCCATTATTTCTTAATTTGATCAGATTCTTAGTGGTTGATACCTTGACTCTTACTAAAGATTCTACATGTACTTAGTATTCCTTTGTTCCATCTGTCCAACTTGATCTTATTATTCTTTCTCATCACTTAACTATTAACTCTCTATAAGCTTCAGCGGTCTATAAGCTTCTCTCCCTCAAGTTCCAAAATTTATACTTCCTAAGGGATTTTTTAGGTTTTCTAACTTACTGATATTTCCTAGTGGTTCCTTTGGGTTTGATTATGATTAAAACTTATATTCTTTCGTACTTTGCTTTCAAGGTCGTTACTCACATTCTTGCCAATATTCTGTTGCTCGAGGATTTATTTTCTATGACAATCTCAGCTTCGCACTAACTTATTCTTCATTTATGTACTATTGTACGAATCTACCAAACTACCCATACCTGCGGCTAAACCATCCCAAACCCGTAGTGGTTTGGTCATTCTAAGCTAGGGCTGGGTACCTTATATGATTACTCAATCAAAACTTTTCCTTTTTATTACTTACCGTTACCTTTTACTTATTAAGTACTATTTCCTATCGTTATTGCACCTTAACAGTTTTATTCTCTAAATTTTTTTTTCTTAGTACTCTTTTGTCCTTAACTTCATTCTGCTATCTACTAAGAACTTCCTAGGTCTATGTTTCTGCCTTTTTACTTTGGAAATATCTTCCTTCTTTACGCACCTACCATTTCCTCAGACCTTGGTTTCTTGAAATATCGGTTATCATTTGAATACTACCTTATTTTGGTACTTGTTTAATTTAAGAACTTCCTTTTCTGACTCTCAATAGCTTCACTTGTTCATTCTTGGACTACATATGTAGATCTCATCTCTTTGATCTTTCTTTACTATTCTTTTATATCGACTCATCTTCTATACTCAATTGCATACTAGAATATCTTCTCTTTATTGATTTCCATACTATGGTAAACTTATTTTCTTGTTTCTATATCATACTACATTATGTCAACACTTACTTAGTATCTTCTCCCATTTTTTGTTGCACCTTGACAACTTCACTTTCAACCTTGTGTCAGCTTACCTCTTTCATTTACTCTTCTGCTTAGTTCTATAACTTAAACTGCTATGGGTTATATTTATATTCCTTTGTTCGAAGGATATCATGTTTCATATGTCCTTAATTATGCTTAACATTGTCCTATTATATTCTTATCGTTGCTTAACTAGTATTTTTCCTCTTTGTTGCATTATCTACTTGCTCCTCTTTAAAAATTTCTTACTAGACCATTTCTTCATTTCTTTTTATTCTATTTTGTTGCTGTTATCAAGATTTTTATGTTTCGATCAATTATCACTATACTTATACTTGCTTTTGGAGTACCTTAAGGTTACGTTCCAGGTCCATCTTTGTTACCAATGTCGATCAAGGGTTGGGAGTGTGGGAACTAGTCTTGAGGCCCTTGTATTACGGTGATTCGGTGACTCATACTCTTTACTTAGGATTCTCATGTATACCTATCGGTGTCTTTTCCTACACTGGGTATTACTGTTAAAAATTATATGACTTACCATTCTCTAACCTTACTCTTGGTCATTTCATCAATCAATCACTGTACATTCCATATAAAGTCTTTCTAGAAGTATACTTCATAGGAAGTTCCTTATATTGTCACTTTATTCTTTATGTTGCTTAATTTTCTGCGGTTACTATGCTCTTTTGTGGATACTTACTATAATCTCCTTGCTTTCTTCCTAAATGACTTATTCTGCTACGATAGTTCATTTCTTATCTTAGTCCTCAACTCTTTACTCCTTTACTCCCTTGAAAACTCTATTTACTTCGACTACTAAGGGCATCCTCTACTATATCTTGATCCAAACGTTACTCTCTTCCTAAAATCCTTCTTCTTCTCAATACAATGAGTTCTTTATAAGTTACTCACTATATTCCTACGAATCATTCTCCATGATCTTTTGTACTTCTAATTTCTTTACTTTCTTGAGGGTCCTTGGTTTCTATGAAGGTTTTCGCACCTAGCTCAACTTATTGTAGTGTTGAACCTTCTCTTTTAAGTTTCTTGTCTATGATTCTTGGGTTCATCGACCTAGTTATCGAGTCATCTCGTGATTTTTCTAATCTATCAATTGGTCTTTTTTACTGGTTTTTTCTTACTAGGCTCTAGGGTCCCACAATTATCATCGATTCTCTACTCTATTATTTCCTTGTTATGTTATCTTTGCGTTTCTCATACTATTGCATATCCTATTCCCTTACTTTACTCCGTGTACTAAGACTAACGGTGAGTCATTTCTCTATTGTTTCTTAAATCTTGACTTCATATTCTTGCTTATAAACCTTGATTGATCATTTTATCATGTGTCCATACTGGTACTCTATCACTTTAAGTAATTTTTCAATTCATAAGTCTATTCTTATATTCTTCTAAGGATCTCTACTAACTCGGCTTATTTGTGTGGTTTCTATGACATTTGATCCATTGGAACCTCTACTGGTCTAGCAAGCTCTTACTTGAGTTACCATAATCTATATGGTTTTCTTTTTTATATCCTCGAAATTTCCTTGATCCTTCTTCTAGGTGGTCTGCCTCTCAAGGTCCTTCCATTTCTTGAAATTGACTCATGTTGGGTTTTCTTATGGTTTTCCTAACTCACGTTAATAGGAACTGCTTATATCTCATTGGTCATTTTATTTATGCCTCAGTGAGTTTCTTCATCCTGTTCTAGTACTTTAGTTCTGATGGAGTCTATTAATCATGTAGGATAGGTATGAGTGACTCTGTCAGGATAACTTTCTTAACTGGTATTCTCTTGCATATTCATAGGTAGATTATCCAATTCTCTGCCTTATTCCATCTCCCTACTATTCTCTATCTCTGGCTACCTATACTCTTATGCACCATTCTGTACTTTCTTATAATTTTCCTTTCTCACTTCCATGTTAACTTTTCTTAAAATCCTACTGTCTGTTTCTATAGCTTGTTTATTTTTCTGGTACTAGATCGGTATAACTTCAAGAAGATTTCTTATCTGGTACCTAGAGTGAAATTATTCTTATGAGGGAAACTATTTGAATTATCTAAGAAGGCTTACTAACCTGTCTATAGAGGTTTGAGGACGTACTCGAGGATCAGATATTGGAGAGGTAGTGCCTCATATACGGGTATCCCGGACATAATGAGTATACAAGACCCCAGCACTCTGCCCACTGCAGTCACTGAGTCCCTAGATCATGCTCTGATACCATCTTTGTAACATCCCCGATCTGGGAGATGTTACCGACATGGGTTAGATTGTTCTTACCCCATAAGCCTCTGACTTCACAACTATGATCAATTACTAATACTTTTCTAATTTTATTTTATATCTGGGATCGTGGCCCAAACTTAAATAACATACAAACTCAACTACTATAACTATCTGTATACATATTGACACTTACTCTTACAAAGATTGTTTCAAACAAAGACTAATACAAGACTTTTACTTGGCACTGGCTGGATACTCTCTGACTATGACTTAGACTGGTGGACTCCATCCCTAGTGACTGCATCAGTATCCGTCCTCTCGAGCGCGTCCTCCGAGAATCCTACAAAACATAAAGACTGGAGTGGGGGTTAGATCGTTATACGATCTAAGTGAGTGAACTTAAAAACGAAGATCTATTATAAAAATATTTGGCTCTAAACTGAAAACTCATTAAATAGCTTAATAAGAAAACTGATTTCTGCTTTAAAATTCTGAATCTCTTATAAAACCGTTGTTTCTGGAAATTTTCTTTTCTAAAAGCTCTTTCTGAAAACTATATCTGAAAACTGAAAACTTTCTCTAAAATATGTCTCTGTCTGAAAAACTCGACGTATGAGAGTGTTACGTATCGCCATCCCCCCATACGCCTAACTGTAGCGAGTAGTGCAAATTCATGTCTTTGGGGCGTTACGTATCGCTGTCCCCCAAAGCATGCCACTACTGTCTCTAAAACTGGTGGTCTTGGGGCATTACGTATTGCCGTCGCCCAAGCCACAAACTAGAATTGGGGTTGCGGATCTATGCTACCACCCAAGCTTTGAACTAGAGTCCAGGTACACGAACCTATGCCGTCATCCTGGCTCTGAACCTAGGATCTAAGGGCGTTACGTATCGCCGTCCCCCTAGTCCTCTACATGTGCACATATCTCTATATCTGTCAATTCCATCTCCGACAAGTTACATACTGGGGTGAGTTTTTCCCTCATGCCCCGAAAAACATGAAAATCATACTTTGAATCTTAAAATTGTAAACAATGTTTTCTGAAAATCATTTACTTTCTCAAAACATAACTGTATATGAACAACGACTGAAAAGAAAATCTTCTAACGCCCTAAACGTAAAATATAAGTCTGAAACAAAAATAAAAATTAGTTTAAAAGAAGAGTGTCCACTCACAGTGTTTGAATCTGGCTGGCACTAGATCCTTAGTCAAAGGAGAATGCGGTTTCTTGTGGATAACCTCACTTTCCCTTGATTTTCTTCATCCTCCTTGGTTGCTTCCATCTTCCTTCTTCTTTTCTTTCTTTCCCTTCTTCTTTTCTTTCTTCCCCTTCTTCTTCCCTCTCTTTTTCTTCACGTTCTCACGGTCATGCTTCTTCTTTCTTTCTTTCTTTTTATTTTTCCAAATCCCTAAAATCTTGAATAGTATTCCTCTTATATAGTGGGACTTAAATGATATAAGGAAGAATGTAGAAAAATGGAGAAGTTTTGAGATTTTATCACTTGAGTCCGAAATCACTATTCATCTGAATTTTGACTCGTGGTTTTGACCAGATTTTGTTCCGAATTTGGGAAAATATTCAACGCGGACATTGTAGGTCTCGATCTCAGCTTTCTGAAAATATAAAATTCATGAAAATAGGAGATCGTATGAAAAGGTTATGCCCCAAATACCATGGCAGTCCAAAGGAAAAACGGTACAGTCTCGTCCCGGGACTTCAAAAAATTTACCGATCATCCCCAAAGTCGTTCCATGAGCATATTTGAGTCCCAACATAATTTAGTTTTTGTGCCTTCATCATGTTCGTAACAGTATCACTGTAGGCAGTAGTAAAAACTACCGGTCGTTACAACATACATGTGCAACTACTAGAATTGGGATGTCTCCCTTGCATCGTCATACATATCGGGATTGGGCCGTCGCCCCCACGTACGGTTGAACATGGCCTGAAAACATAAAAAACCATACCAGCATAGTAACTTGGGGGCGTGAAACCTACCTAACGAGACCTAGTACCGCGTAGGATTTTGAACATGAACATGAACATGGGCCTGTGGGGGTGATTAGTGCCCCAAGGCATGCAAACTCAGGATGCTAAACATGAGGGGATGAGACTAAACTAGTGGTGTGAAAACATATGCATATACTTATAAAACCATTTTCTAAATCATGATCTGAATTTCATAAAATCATTTCCAGAAAACGTATAACATAAACATGTAACTGAAAAACGTATTCTGAAAATTGACATGCATGGTACCCGAGTAACTTGAAAATATCATATATTGCATGAAATCATTTACTGAAAATCTATAACATGAACTAATATATGTTGTGATATATGTCCTAAAACTTTATGTAATGTAAACAGAATTATTTATTATAAAATAAAAAAATACATTATTCATTATCAAATGTTTTGATTTAAATCGCATATTGTAAATTATCTTGTTTACCCTTGATTACTTATGTGCCTTTAGACTTAGTGTATGAGTGTCATACATGAGAGGATTTAAGTATGAAGTTAGTAATCTAAAATAGTCTATTTAAAGCAAACAAAGCAGGTACTTTCTGTGGTTTATCTATAGCTGTGGTTCATTATATAATTATATGGCGACCTTGATCTGGGATTGTCCATGTGGTGACATGAGAATTGAGGCACTTTATATGATATGATCATACAGGACTGGACCCATATAGAAATAAATTTCTTATAATATTCATTAAATAAAGAAATTCATTTCAATCTACTAGATGGTCATATATGCATTGATCTGAATCCTAAGTGTACTGTGAACTCATGCATGACATGCTATGTCTTTTGATTTACAAATGTGAGGTCGGTATAGCCATCATGACCAATAGCTACATACTTTGCAGACATAGTTTGGTGTGTAGCTGGGGACGCTTTACATATACATGGAGTTCATTCCTTCTTGCGAGAAATATATGAGAATCTTCATTAAGGGTTGATTCGGTACTTGAACGATTAGAGCACTCAAGTCTTTCTATTACGAATAGAAAGATTAATATTTATAATGGTTATGAATAAATCGTTCATTAGAGAATCAATGGTACCTAAGGTAAAAATAATTAAAGGGGTATAATGGACGTTATGACCCGACTCGTGAAGAGCCAATCCATATGTAATGACTATATCGATAGATACTGACATAGTTTGGCTTATATTATTTATCTATGGCAACGAGAATGACCTAAAGTTAATAATTCAGAATATTTAATTAAAGAGTTTGATTAATATTCCAGGATTATTGGAGCTCGGAACTGTAGGTCTATTTGGTCCTCGTGCTAGCTCGATATACTGTAGGAAATTAAATATAATTGGATAGTCTAATAATATACTCACATATTTATGTATTATTATTAATATGATTAATAATATATTTTGTCACACATGTAACTTCATATTATATTTAATATAAGGTTTTCATTAAATAAATAATTATGAGATAATCATTTAATTTATTAAAAGGGTTGTAAATATTAAATTGTTTAATATGTCACTTTTAGGAATAAAGGATTTTAAAATATGATTTTAAAATTCATTATTACATAAATGGTAGTTACATATTTTTTTTTATTTAGTACCACTTTAATGTTATTATGATGACATTTATCAAAAGATTTTGATGTTACAAAAAAATGGGGCTGGCCGAATTTTGAAAAGAAAAGAGTTAGGTTTTGTTTAATTTTTAGCAACAAATACCTGAAGTACAAAAAGAAAAAATAAACTTTTCTTCTCATAACGTTTCACTATGAAAACCTTAGCCACCATTATTCTTATTTTTCTCTCAAGAGTTGAAAGGAAAAGAAGAATAAAAAAAGGAAAAAAAATCGGTGTGATAAAATTTTTTCTTTAATCTCTAAAGTGTTTAGGGATTTCATTCTTGTTAGTCAAACCCACTCTTGTATTTGTTGTTGGCGAGTCATAGCACGGAAGATCTTGTATTTACTCTCTTAATCTTTATGCTCATTGCCGCCACTTGCTACATGATTCGGGAGTGTTTTTGTGTTGTGTTTTTGCCCAGAAAATTTGGAAACATAAAATGATATTTTATGGACGATTTGGGGCTGTTTTGGAGTGATTATTGTTGGACAATTATGACCCATAGCGTCACTATTTGTACAGATCATGGTGATATTGTACAAATTAACTATGTAACAAAGGAGATTGCTCTCTTATCATTTGTGATTAGATCACCAAGATGTATAAATGATAGGAGGTCCTTATGATTTGTTCCTGGATTGAGATGATATGAGACAGTATCAGTCCACGAAGGATAAATCATTAAATATCCCTAGTCAGAGTATTATCGAGATTGGACATCGATAATGCGTAAAAGACTAGTATTACACTTGTGCGTGTTGTGAGGACACAACGGTATAGTTCTCATATATTTGGGTATAGGATACTCATGCAAGTGTAGTAGGAGGTTGTGTTTTACCGATGGTATGGAAAACAGCTTCGCTCTGGATAGACCCCATCGTAATCCGATATATGCTTCGTAAGGGGCAGGCACTGTACCAGCCCCAGGCCTTGCATTGATCATCCGATATTGGATCGAAATACGCAATACTACGTATACTACGCCTGATATAGATATTATATTCCTGTAAGGATATTTCTGGAGAATTGGGTAGGCATGGCGCTTTGCTAGAAGCCAACCTTGTCTTGTAAATCGGTACAAACGTAGTACTAGGTAATTACGTGTTCGGATAATCCGACGACCGAATTTACTGCCAACATATCCGGGGATCTCATGGGTCGCTTCCCGAAGATTCACTGATGACGTATGACTCGCACTTTTATTAATTTGGGATTAATTAATGATGAGAGAGAAAATTAATCTTGGATTAATTGCAGAGATATTTTATCTGGGATAAAATATCATTTAAAGAGAGGAAACGATTAATTTGGAATTAATCGATAAAATAACATATTCGATATATTATACGAAATTGGATTTCGACGCGGAATTAAAATTAGATTTTAATTCGGGCGAACGAGTTAATTTATAATTAATTCGTTAGCGACGTGAATAGTGATTTGCTAGGCATAATCATTTAATTACGTCGCAACGGAAAATTAGTTAATTTGGAATTAGTGAACCCGAGCCCGGGATTGTTTGCGAGCGCATTCGTATTTCAAATTCGAGTGAGGCATGCAAGTCAAATCAAGCGTCAAATCATTAGTCGCATCAAGCGTCAAATCATTAGTCACTTTGAGTGATGTGACAACTTGTCACTTGATTTGATTGATTGATGGATTGATGGTGGTAGTTGTCAAGCATTTAAGGCTTGACTTTTTGAAAATCAAAAGTGGTATATGTTTAATTAATTTTGGAAATCAATTAATCAATTACATTTTTCCTTCTCTCTCTCTTGGTTCACGAATTTGGAGCCAAAACATTATCTCCTTCTCTTTCGGCCAACAGGCCAATTTCTTCTAAAAAACTCACTGGTTTGACCGTGAAAATGGAACAAAAGGGAAGCAAAGTGTGATATTTTTTATGGAAAAAACATCAAGAGCTAGCACTCCGAGAGACATGTGAAGGTGATAGGGAAAGCCACCCATGAGCTTGAGATCATTTGACGAAGCTTGGAGCTTGACGAAGGACCAACAATGGCCGAAAATGGAGCCCAAAAGCAGCTCACTGCCGAGCATGATAGAGGGCAGAAAATCATTTTTTGTTCATTGCCGCGTCGCTCAACCGATTGATGTAAGTATTCCGCAACTTCCTCGATTGTATTCACATGTGTTTTATGCTTTGTATTCGATCCTCGGGGCCATAGAAACTCCAACAGGTGTCTCATACGCTTTGAACATATGGATTCACAATCAGGCCAATCCATGTGATAGTCACTGGATTGATGTTAAGAACATCCATTAGTATCTTAGAGAACTAATGATGTTGTCTTATTCTATGGAGAAGGAGAACTTGAAGTGACTGGAATCACTACTACAAGTTTCCAAACCGATTAAACGACTATAAGTCGCAAATGGTACTATAAAGTTTGAATAACGGAACAGTGAGCTGGAAATCTTCCAAGCAAGATACTGTTACCGAATAAACAACAAATGCGGGTTATTGCTGCAGCTGAGGCAGCAATAGAATCCATTTGGGTCGATAAAAAATCTAATTAGATTAGATATAGTTCTTTTAGCAGCTGAGCTAGGCTACAGCGCAGGCTAAAGAATTAAATGGTCTCATCAACGATCCAGATATATACTTTGACAATTCATCTGATTCGTTCGGATCATACATCGTGGTGATGTGATGATCGTATAAATCGTATCAGACGATAATCAAGCAAATCCGCTGACGAAAGCCTTTACTCAGCAGTTTGAGCCAACCGTACATAGTTCGGGTGTCAAACACTCGAGTGACTGGCTATAGGCCAAGTGGGAGATTGTTGGACAATTATGACCCATAGCGTCACTATTTGTACAGATCATGGTGATGTTGTACAAATAAACTATGTAACAAAGGAGATTGTTCTGTTATCATTTGTGATTAGATCACCAAGATGTATAAATGATAGGAGGTCCTTATGATTTGTTCCTGGATTGAGATGATATGAGACAATATCAGTCCACGAAGGATAAATCATTAAATATCCCTAGTCAGAGTATTATCGAGATTGGACATCGATAATGTGTAAAAGACTAGTATTACACTTGTGCACGTTGTGAGGGCACAACGACATAGTTCTCATATATTTGGGTTTAAGATACTCATGCAAGTGTAGTAGGAGGTTGTGTTTTACCGATGGTACGGAAAACAGCTTTGCTCTGGATAGACCCCCTCAGAATTCCATTGGTAGTATGACTATGTGTCTATGGAAGTCCGAAATCAGGGTAGGTGTATTTGGTCTTAACCTGAGACTTGCACCGCTAATACTTGCGACAATCAATATACTTTGGTTTTGGTCGTCCAGGGCTTTAACAGGTTCTGTGTACGCCTCTGCTGGGTATATTGAGAATCGTAGTGTGTTGGGTGTGATGTCAAGATGGAAGTATCACTCCAGTCATAATGGAGATGATGGTCATGTAGGATACGGAACTGGTTCTCTTATGTACTGCAGTCAATGGGATAAAATGACTAGGTAATGTTTATCCGATTATAGAGACTAGTTACCAGAGATCAGATATGTGTTTCGTACGGGGCAGACACAATTCCAACCCCAGGGCTAGACGTGACATCCGAAACTGGATCGAAATACGCAATACTACGTATACTACGCCTGATATAGATAATTATATTCCTGTAAGGATATTTCTGGAGAATTGGGTAGGCATGGCGCTTTGCTAGAAGCCAACCTTGTCTTGTAAATCGGTACAAACGTAGTACTAGGTACTTACGTGTTCGGATAGTCCGACGACCGTATTTACTGCCAACATATCCGGGGATCTCATGGGTCGCTTCCCGAAGATTCACCGATGACGTATGACTCGCACTTTAATTAATCTGGGATTAATTAGATGAGAGAGAAAATTAATCTAGGATTAATTGCGGATATATTTTATCTGGGATAAAATATCATTTAAAGAAAGAAAAACGATTAATTTGGAATTAATCGATAAAATAATATATTCGATATATTATACGAAATTGGATTTCGACGCGGAATTAGATTTTAATTCGGGTGAACGAGTTAATTTAGAATTAATTCGTTAGCGACGTGAATAGTGATTTCGCTAGGCATAATCATTTAATTACGTCGCAACGGAAAATTCGTTAATTTGGAATTAGCGAACCCGAGCCTGTGAGTGTTTACGATCGCATTCGCATTTCCAATTTGAGTGCGGCACGCAAGTCACTTCAAGCGTCAAATCGCTAGTCACATCAAGCGTCAAATCATTAGTCACTTTGAGTGATGTGACAACTTGTCACTTGATTGATTGAGTGATGTGAATAGTTGATGTGGTAGTTGGCAAGCTTTAATGCTTGACTTTTGGAAAGAGAAAATTGGTAATTAATTTTGGAAATTGATTTTGTGTATTAGATACACTTTCTTCCAACCAACACACACAACTCTTCTCTCTTTCTTCATCTCTCATTCACGCCCACTGTGGGCTGTTTTTCTCTTCACTGGTTTTGCTAAAAACCGTGAGTCATGGAGAAGCAAATGTGTTGATTTTGTTGCAAAATCAAGAGTGCTAGCACACAACAGAGTCTTGCGAAGGTGATAGGGAACCGCACTTCTGAGCATGGGATTTCATCACAAAGCTTGGAGCTTGCATGGAGAACGCCATCATTCAGAGAAAGCTTCCCCCAAAGTTGAAAGATCCTGGCAGTTTCACCATCCCTTGCACCATAGGAGAACATTACTTTGGTAAGGCTTTGTGTGACTAGGGTGCGAGCATTAACTTGATGCATTTGTCTATTTACAGGAAACTACAGATTGGAGAAGCAAAGGCCACCTCAGTTACTCTGCAACTTGCTGATAGATCGCTCATGTTTCTGAGAGGTTTCGTGAAAGATGTGCTGGTCAAAGTTGACAAATTCATTTTCCTAGCTGATTTCATTGTCCTTGACATGGAAGAAGACAAAGATGTACCTATCATCCTCGGGGGACCATTCTTGGCTACAGGTCGAACTGTTATTGATGTACAAAAGGAGAACTAACCATGAAAGTACATGACCAAAAAGTAACATTCAATGTTTTCAAAGCCATGAAATTCTGAACGACGAAAAGAAGGAGGAATATTTCAGAAATGATGTTTTAGATAGTATCATCCATGATACTGATGCAATGCCACTTTCCACAGACAAACTTGAAGCTTGCATCACCAACATGATTGACTGTAAACTAGATGATGAAATTCTGGAATGTATCAACTATCTTGACAGACCCTTTCGATTCAGAGCAACACCACAGGTGGAAAGTTTGGAACTATAAAAAAAATGAGTGAATCAGGCCCTCGATTAAAGAACCACCGCAGTTGGAACTAAAACCACTTCCGAAACATCTCAGGTATGCATTCTTAGAAAACTCTTCTGATTTACCTGTGAGTTTTTTCGTTGCTAACATTAGAGCAGGAAGATAAGTTGCTGAGAGTGTTATGAGAACACAAGAAAGCCATTGGCTGGACTATAGCAGACATTCGAGGCATTCGTCCATCATTTTACATGCATAAAATTTTGATGAATGACGAGTACAAAGCCACAGTGGAGCATCAACGGAGACTAAATCCAATCATGAAAGAGGTTGTAAAGAAAGAAATTATCAAATGGTTGGATGTCGGCTTAATCTACCCCATCTCTGACAGCACATTGGTGAGTCCTATGCAATGTGTGCCCAAGAAAGGATGAATGACTGTAGTCACCAATGAAAAGAACAGTAACTGGATAGAGAGTATGCATGGACTACAGGAAGCTGAAAAAAGAAACAAGGAAAGATCATTTTTCGCTGCCATTTATTGACCATATGTTATACAGACTGGCGGGACATGAATTCTACTATTTTCTGGACGGATACTCGGGGTACAATCAGATTGTCATTGCCCCTGAAGATCAGGATAAAACCATTTTTATATGCCCGAATGGTACTTTTGATTTCCGCAGAATGCCACTTGGACTATGTAATGCTCCTGCCATATTTCAGCGTTGCATGATGGCCATTTTTTCAGACATGCCGCAAAAACGTATGGAGGTTTTCAAGGATGATTTTTCTGTGTTTGGAGACTCTTTCGACCACTGTTTGCAAAATCTGGAAAAAGTGTTACAAAGATGTGAAAATACTAACCTGGTACTCAACTGGGAGAAATACCACTTCATGGTGCAGGAAAGTATTGTCCTGGGACATCAGATTTCACAAATGGGATTCGAGGTAGAAAAAAAAAATCGAAACAATAAAAAAAACTACCTCCATCATCATCCGTCAAAGGGATTCGTAGTTTTCTCGAACATGCAGGATTTTATAGAAGATTTATCAAAGACTTCTCCAAGATTGCTAAACCTCTATGCAATCTACTGGAGAAAGACGTACCTTTCAACTTCACCAAAGAATGCCTCCATGCCTTTGAGATCTTAAAACAGAAGCTGGTCTCTGCCCCCATTATAGTAACACCAGATTGGACCCTTCCATTTAAGGTGATGTGCGATGCTAGTGATTTTGATGTAGGTGATGTTTTGGGGCAACGCAAAATAAAAATTTTCCACACCACTTACTACTCCAGCAGAACTCTGAATGAAGCACAGCTCAACTACACAACAACTAAAAAGAAGTTGCTCGTAGTTGTGTTTGCTTTTCATAAATTCTGCTCATATATGCTGGGTCCCAAAGTAGTGGTCTACACAGATCATTCAGAAATCAAATACCTGATCGCAAAGAAATATGCCAAACCTAGATTGATCTGTTGGGTGCTTCTGCTGCAAGAATTTGACGGGGAGATTCGAGACATGAAATGGACAGAAAACCAAGTGGCAGATAACTTATAGCGGCTCGAGAATGGAGAAACAACTGCCAATGAGATGACAATCAAAGAAACTTTTCCAGATGAACAGTTGTTTACCATCAAACAGTAGGATGTTCCTTGGTATGCTGACTATGTAAACTACATAGTATCGTGAAAATGGCTGTTGGAATGGACACATCAGCCACGCAAGAACTTCTTCAAGGAAGTCAAGCACTATATCTGGGATGAGTCTTACTTATTCAAACGTTGTGCTGATCAATTACTGAGACATTGTGTTCCATATGAGGAGGTCAAAGTGTCATTCAGCATTGTCATTCATCACCATACGGTGGACACTTTAGCGGAGATGAAACTGCAGCCAAAGTCCTACAATTAGGTTTGTACTAGCCCACTATGTTTAAAGATGCTTACTTATTTGTCCTTCAATGTGACGGGTGCCAGAGAACGGGAAATATTTCAAGGAGAAATTAAGGACCTCTGCAAAATATTCTGGAAGTGGAGATATTTGATGTATGGGGGATTGATTTGATGAGACCCTTTGTTCCATCATTCGGAAACCTGTACATATTAGTTTCAATAGACTACGTTTTCAAATGGGTTGAAGCAACAACACTACCATCAAATGATTCAAAAGTGGTGATAAAATTCCTTAAAAAGAATATTTTCACTCTCTTCGGAACATCTCGGGCAATTATAAGTGATGATGGCATATATTTCTGCAACAGATACTTCGATGTACTCCTATGCAAATACAGAGTTACTCATAAAGTTGCCACAGCCTACCATCCATAGTCAAATGGACAGGTTAAAGTTTCAAACAGGGAGATCTAAATAATTTTGGAGAGAACCGTTGGATCAACAAGGAGGGACTGGTCTACAAAACTGGAGGACGCACTATGGGCCTACCGGAAAACTTACAAGACACCCATTGGTATGTCCCCATATCGAATGTGATGGGGTTTTAAGGGGGAATATCGGTAACGCAGCGGAATAGTAGAAAATCAAAATTTTTCGATTTCAAAATTTTTCGAGGATCAATTAAATAAACTTATTTATTTAATTATCCAATTATCAAATTCTGAAAAAATACACAAGAGATCAAATTTCTTGGTAATTACCGAATTGCCCCAAAACTTTGTAAATTGATTATTTTAGCCCAAAAATTATCAAATATAATTTTGGATGATTCTAAATCATTTGTAAAATATTTTTCAACACATCTAATGCATCAAAATCAGATTTCACACAAATCCCCAATTTTTAGTCTAATGCCGTGAGCCACCCAAAATTTTCAATTAATTACAATTTGGTCCCTTTAGTTCAAAACATGCCAAGATCAAATCCAATCAACCTAAGATTTTACATGCATAATATTAATACCATAATACATCACATATATGAAAAGCCCCAAATTTGGAGTGGGTTATGAACCCTAATTTTTCAATTTCATCAAATTGTCCAATTTCACCAAATTTACAAAATCCAACACTTTAATCCATTCAAAACTTCACCAATCTAGCCTCACCACTTTGAAACAACTGTAGAACAATTCTAAGTCACAAAGGAGTGGCTTACCAACTCTAGAATGGCAACTTGATTTTCCAAAAATCAAAAGTAAAGCTTTGAAACCATTTCAAGCTTACTTACATGCATCAATCTTTCATCAAAGTTCACAACCATAATAAACACAAACTATAAGAAGAAAGAAAACAATAAAGCAACACAAATGATGCTAAGCATGTTAGAAACATTTTTCATGTTGAAAACTTTAAAGAAAAACTTACAAAACTCAAAGATTTCCAAGCTTTTTCCTTTAGCCTTCAAGCTTTTCTCTCAACTTCTTTTATGTTTATTTGGTATCTAATGAACTTCTCTAACCCTAAAATATGAAACAAAACAATATATACTTGCCCAAAATTGGCCTTGGCCGAAATTGTGATATATAAAATATCTAGATATTATTTTGTTTCATTTAAAGTTACTTTAATCAACTTGCAAATTTTATCATTACACCTTTAATGAAAATTCATAAGTCAACAAAAACAACTTAAAAATATAAAAATTATATTTATTATAGGGTCATGGCCGAAAATTATAAAAGAAAAAAGAAATAGATATTTTCATTTTAAACAATTTAATCAAATATCTAAAGAAGTCAAAACCATTTTGACAACCTTTTCTTTAAGTATAAAGTCAACAATTTACACTTATAATCATTTCCTAACTTTATCATTTGGTGAGATATTTATATTTTAATTATATTAATCATTTAACAATTAAATAATTAATTAATTAATTAAATACAAATATCTCAAATATATGTATTATATTTACTTTAAATATCTCAAATACATATATTAATGATATATGTCAAATACCTTTATTTGACAATTTATTAATGTGTATTTAATAATATCATATATTAAATATAAATACACATTAATTAGGAAATGACGGTTCGACCCGTTCGCATGTATTTTTCGTTTAACGTTTAAACGATTTATAAATAATCACCATTATTTATAAAAGTCTCCCTAGTACTCTACGAGTATATTTCATTAGTGAGACTCTCTAGATTCTGATATATCCGTCACAAAATCCAATTTTGTGTCTATAATTTACCCACCGTAAATTATGACGACCACGGATAAACTAGCTGAATCATACAGGTCGAGGTCATTGCATACGTATAATCCCTCCGTCACAGGTATCCGGATAATACCAGAGATATAGATGTAAACGTCAAATCTCTATAGGTATTATCCCGTCGACGTATCTATTAGCAATCTCTAAATAACACTCGGAATTTACTTCCGAAGTATACTGTGGCCACAGATTTAACAGAC
This sequence comes from Zanthoxylum bungeanum, assembly GCA_019454045.1. Classification (NCBI taxonomy): domain Eukaryota; kingdom Viridiplantae; phylum Streptophyta; class Magnoliopsida; order Sapindales; family Rutaceae; genus Zanthoxylum; species Zanthoxylum bungeanum. The sequence continues at coordinate 31,132 of SKCR01038697.1, forward strand.
TGCTAATCATATATGGACTACCTATGCTCTGTACACAGAACTGACAGATCCTATCTTGATACACACAGGATATCCTGAGGATCAGTCCACACCCAACGAACAGGCGGAGGTCTGATCTAAATAGATCGGTGACGTGACTGCTATCTAAGTGTGAAGGATGTCTCATACATCCACAGTGGTATCTCAAGTCGAAGGACCACTATGCTACTCAACCCGAGAAGATTCTTATTGTCGTTGGTGTACCATCCATTAAGAATCTTCGGTGAGTCGTTCAGTGTTTATCCATTATAAACACCTACACATCTATACGAGTCTCCCTAGACTCATGGTTTATTGGGATAAACCATCGGACCAAGTCTTGATATACGACATGTATTGGTCTCAACAGATTTGACTAACCGACCCGTGTAAGTGAATCTTGACCAGAAACAGTATTTGATAATATATATTTAGCAGTGACACTTCCCAATGTCAATTACAAACTACCTTTGTAACTGTGTACTACATTATATATTATCAGGCCTTTGTCTAATATATACATATCACTAAACAACATTTAGTTTCAATCTAATCGTAATCAGATCGAATATGTATATAAAAACAAGAGGTGCAACCATAAATAAGTAATATTATGGAAAAAGAGATTGTTCATATTCATGAATCAGACATAAATACGGAGCAGATTGGCGCTCTGAGCACTAACCCCAACAATTTCTCCCACTTGCTCTTGTGCCAATCCACGGTATCATATACACATCTCAATGTGCATCGTATACACATAGCCCTCAAAAGTTCACCTAGCACCTAAGAGGTAGGCAACAGAGAAGTAGGTCCGCTAAAACATAAGAGTTTCTCAAACAAACCCAATTGTTTCCCATAGCCAGCATCATTCATATTTTGTAGAATCTAAATTATACATTAATATGACTTTGATGCTATATCTGTATTGTGTTATAGCTACTAAGTTGGCCAAGTATTTAGGGATCAAATCTAAAAATACTATGAAGACAACCGTAAGCACGACAGTAATACAAAACTTTTAGTTTATAAGGTCACTATGCAACTTCATAAGTCAATACTTCATAAGTTGCATCTAATTGCACTAAATAGTAGAATCCTTCGTGACACTCCCACTGCATATTTTGTGACTCTTTATGACGTAGACTGTCTAACGTCATAATTAGTCTCAAAACTAATATGACCCTAGTGGTTGCAGACTGTATTCTCCATGAATTAGAAACTCGTTCTTAATATCTCAAAGATCACAAAGAACGTGTTTCAAGATCCATCCTATGGTCTATAGGATATCAAAATAACTCGTAACAATTACGATTAAATCGATATCTTTAATCGCACATTATAAAGTATTCATTATGTCATCATCATATGATACATAAGATTGATTAGACATTCTATTCTAATCAATATCTCTTTCGAAAAAGGAATCATCCTTTATGAAAGATGAATACTATATACAAGACACACATTAACTGTCAAACAGTTATACTAACTATCATACAGATAGCCTTGTTGTGACTTTTATTAGATCATATCTAATATAATATTTTACGAATAATATGAGTATCTCACAAGTCTCTTAGTTTTATATCTTATATAAAACTTTATATCGAATATAACAGAGATTACTCCCACTGCTTTCACGGAGTAAAGAAGACTTAGGTAAATATTTTACCTCACAAACATCTCATTATTACTATAATAATGATAATGTTGTTAGGATATATAATACTATAAAATAATTTGTACGCTCTCATTAACCCTTCAATCACATATGTATTCTATATACTTTGACAAGATCAGACAATCTGACAGATATCAAAAATAGAGAACACGGATTTCCGGAAGACTTATCCGAGTCTACAATAGGCTCTATAAGCTAGCACACTAAACTGAGATCTCAGCAGAACACAAACTCTAGGGCCATTCCAGAATGAACTCTTCAAACAAATAAATCACAACTGATCTCTTATCTGAATAAGTCATTCAAAAATGCCACTTTGCATTCTTTAGCTAAAATATACAGTTTAATATCAACATTAACCAATATATCTTTAATTGTTCAATTAGCGTGACTAGAGACAAGTTTTCTCAGAATCTACAATAGATTGCTGAGTATAACTTTTCTCACTGTTATACTATAAAGGTCAAACCTTTAATAAGCTCACACTGCTTTTGCTACGAAAATAATTAGTACATATCATGAACTAATTCATAATGAAAGCTTAATCAAGTTCAAAACTTGATCGTAGTAAGCTGTGAACAATCTTAGATCTATGGTTCAATGATGAACTTCCAGAATCGATATCAAATATCGCTTCCATTATAAGTTATAGGATAATTTTCTTTGGTAAGAAAACAACAGAAACATTAAGTATCAAATACTCATAAATGATTCTGATATCCTATTAGACTTATATAGAAGATGTATAAGGGTTGTTTCATCTTATTAATTACGTGGTTCCATTTATAATTTATCATTCTCACATTTGACTTCAATAAGTCAAGTCTTTTCTACAACTGTTAACATCCGATGTTACACACCAAGTGATAAAATGATTTTATTACTTAGGATCGTAGGAAAGATATTCTATCAAATAGAATACAATATTCTATTAAACAGAACAAACGATAAACTTTTACTTATACCTCCAAGGCGTAAGTAATTTCCATTATATAACTATTATATAAAAGAAATATTCAAATCTCAAACTTTTCAAGATTCAAATTTTCTATCTATATATATCATATATGTAACTGTAGAAATTAATGGAACATTAATTAAAGAGATGAATTAGTGTTAACGGAGCATAACCCCAAAAGTATTGAAACTAATTTGGCAACATTCAATATCAAACGAATCAAATCATATAAGATTCGACTGGTCCCACTACTCAATTCCATCAGGATGGAATCGTGGAAGAATAATATTGAATAAGAATCATATTCACTGAATAACCTTATAACTAATTGCTTTAAATTCATATGTTTCATCGTATCAAAGATCTTTGAACAGTTCAAAGACATGTAATGAATTTTAAGGATATAGTTCTCATAAAACTTCAGATTGAATATATTTGAACAAGTAAAAAATGTTCAACCTACGTTTCATCAGAACAGATTGAAAGTTCTTGATCATTTCAAGACGTTCAATATGTGTTCTTTCAAAAACACGTAACTAAGTTATGACAATTCATAAACTAAGTTACGAAGTAAAGAAAACTACCTAAAGTAATTACAATTCATTAAACTACATACATCTAATGTATCAGTTTAATAAATATGGTGGTCCAATGACAAATCATTGGTTAAACGAGATTTTAATCACCTTCCCAAATACAATATTCATTAAATGGATAAGGATGTGTGGTGTGATCTTGTATCAAACATTATTTACCATACAGAATAAGGATATAATGATAAGTGATTAAACTCATAAAGCACCGTTCTAAATTATTTATTTTACCGAATAATTTTTCTTAATGTTTATCTCTACGTCAATGACACTACTAGTTATATTTAAAATATATAACAATTGTTTATAAAGAACAAGTACTATCCAATAGTCACGAGTTTCGATATCAAATATCAAAACAATCGTTAACTAATATTTTTAAATAACTAGATGGGAGATCTGGTATCCAATACCTATAGTTGTAGTATTGTGAAAATCGATATTTTCTATACACAACTATACGCATCTCCTTTCCTTAGCTTTACTATTTGTATTCAACTATTCACAACAATTGCAAATAATTGATTAGCAAATTGAGTCAGACACATTGCCTCTAAAGGTCATTAAAGCTAAGAAATGGCATTACTAGATAAACAAATACATAATGGGGCTTTCTTAATACCAGTCAAGAATCTCGAGACATGAACTAATTCAAGTAAATTCTTACTGCACAAGAAACTATTCTCTCTAAAGTATTATATCCTAAAAGGGATATCTATCAAGATTATCTATCATGACTTAGAAACTAAGTCATTAACCATCTTGATTTTTGAAGAAAATCAGAAAAATAGTTCCCGATGGTTTAGACCAATATAATAATATCCTAGTCTAGTAGTATCTAGAACCTATTCTAGAATAACTGCAACCAAGAGTAAAGTCAGATAACATATCAAAATATGTGTGCAGTGAATTAAAAGTTTAATTGTATCTAATATAGATTAAGGAAAAAAAAAAGCGGCTATTTCCATAATAATACACACTGCCTAAGTTAAGGAATTTCTAAACTTAGCAGTGTCTCCCACTATTTTACGTAATACTATAATCCCCAATGGAAAAAATGAGAATTCAATAATTAAATCGAATTCCATAATGGGAAGTGGACCCCATGAATATATTTCGACTCACTGCAGAGGCACGGTCTTGCCTTCATATATTCACAGGTAGACAACTCATTTGTCAATCACTCAATAGTGACTCCGAGGTTCCGGTCCTAGTCGTTTCTCATTGTCGCTACTAAGGCAGGCCCACAAGGAGACGTACCAAGGTTAAACTCGTCAATGATAAACTCAAGCTACTTGCGTAACCCTGACAGCTAGGGAACGTTCAGGATTGTGCTTTTGCTTGAATTTATCTAGTATCTAATATACATCCGGCATAAATAAATATCTATCGGCTACACCCTCACAGAAGAGGCACGGTCTCAGATGTAGTCACAGAAAAATATTTATAAACCGTATTGACAAGACGGACCAAGAAACAAGTATTCCAAATACTAGTTACTTTAAAACCTTATTTAGCGGGGATATTCCATAAAGTGTCATACACTTTAAATTTAATCAAATTAAATGAAAACATACATGTATCAAGTAAAGATAAGAAAAAACATTAGATTTTAAAAGGGCTAATCATATCAGGGTATCCAGAATCAGACTCGCTCTGATACCATTTTGATGGGGTTTTAAGGGGGAATATCGGTAACGCAGCGGAATAGTGGAAAATCAAAATTTTCCGATTTCAAAATATTTCTCGGATCAATTAAATAAACTTATTTATTTAATTATCCAATTATCAAATTCTGAAAAATTACACAAGAGATCAAATTTCTTGGTAATTACCAAATTGCCCCAAAAATTTGTAAATTGATTATTTTAGCCCAAAAAATATCAAATATAATTTTGGATGATTCTATATCATTTCTAAAATGTTTTTCAACACATCTAATGCATCAAAATCAGATTTCACACAAATCCCTAATTTTTAGTCTAATGCCGTGAGCCACCCAAAATTTTCAATTAATTGCAATTTTGTCCCTTTAGTTCAAAACATGCCAAGATCAAATCCAATCAACCTAAAATTTTACATGCATCATATTCATACCATAATACATCACATATATGAAAATCCCCAAATTTGGAGTGGGTTATGAACCCTAATTTTTCAATTTCATCAAATTGTCCAATTTCACCAAATTTATAAAATCCAACACTTTAATCCATTCAATACTTCACAAATCTAGCCTCACCACTTTGAAACAACTCTAGAACAATTCTAGGTCACCAAGGAGTGGCTTACCAACTCTAGAATGGCAACTTGATTTTCCAAAAATCAAAAGTAAAGCTTTGAAACCATTTCAAGCTTACTTACATGCATCAATCTTTCATCAAAGTTCACAACCAAAATAAACACAAACTATAAGAAGAGACAACACTAAAGCAACACAAATGATGCTAAGCATGTTAGAAACATTTTTCATGTTGAAAACTTTAAAGAAAAACTTACAAAACTCAAAGATTTCCAAGCTTTTTCCTTTAGCCTTCAAGCTTTTCTCTCAACTTCTTTTATGTTTATTTGGTATCTAATGAACTTCTCTAACCCTAAAATATGAAACAAAACAATATAAACTTGCCCAAAATTGGCCTTGGCCGAAATGTTGATATATAAAATATCTAGATATTATTTTGTTTCATTTAAAGTTACTTTAATCAACTTGCAAATTTTATCATTACACATTTAATGAAAATTCATAAGTCAACAAAAGCAACTTAAAAATATAACAATTATATTTATTGTAGGGTCATGGCCGAAAATTATAAAAGAAAAAGGATATAGATATTTTCATTTTAAACAATTTAATCAAATATCTAAAGAAGTCAAAACCATTTTGACAACCTTTTCTTTAAGTATAAAGTCAACAATCTACACTTATAATCATTTTCTAACTTTATCATTTGGTGAGATATTTATATTTTAATTATATTAATCATTTAACAATTAATTAATTAAATACAAATATCTCAAATATATGTATTATATTTACTTTAAATATCTCAAATACATATATTAATGATAATATATATTTAGTAGTGACACTTCCCAATTGTAGGACACAGAAATCGGCGACGATGTTCTAGGCTCGCGGCCTAGTTGGGAGTACGGAATAGCCCACGGGGGACTAAACCTGAGAAATAACATGGAGTCGCCACCCGGTGTGAACCGGGAAAATGATTTAAGGCCGCATTCACCCATCGCAAGGGAAGACCTCAAACCGTTGGGTTCGGAACGGTCCATTACTTATGCCACTTGTAATGATATGATTTGTGCAATATCTTAACCGAATCTACACATCATATATGTTCAAGAATAACCCAAATCTAGTTCGCATTCATGAAAATAAATCCTACGTCTAAACTTGCATGCTTTAAAAGTAAGTCATCTTAACGGAAAACATACGATATCACACCATGATCTCATAAGCATATTGAATTATCAAGCATAAAAAAAATAGATAATAATCTAAACATAAACGTAAATTAAACGCCTATTGCAAAAGAAAACAACTAAATCATGCATAAATAAATAACATAATCATACTTAAAAAAAGAAATAACATACTAGACTAAATCATGCTAAGAAGATAAATAATCTACTAGAATAAATCATGCTCGAATACAAGGTTGGACGAAATGAAATACGTGTATCTCTCAAGTGGTACATGATATTGTATTCCGAGTGCAAGTCGTAATACCGTCCATTCGGATTCGGTTATGGAATTTACGTCCGAGTTTCCATCTGATATACCACAAGAGAGAGCACATATTCCGTTCATCCGGAAATCACATCATGCACCAATCCATAATACTCATATGAAATAAAATACTAAAATAAAAGATAATAGATAAAGAATGTGCCATCAGGTCTAACCTCTTTTGTCATCTCTCGAAAGCGCGTTACACGGCCGTCTGAAGGGTTGATGCTCCGAAACTTTTCCGATTTACTGGTTCGTTGTTTTCCTTCATTGTTTCGCTGCTTCGGGCTACTGTTATACTCGGTTTCGCTGCTGTTTTTGTTGTATTTTCTGGTCGTTGGGTTTAGTTACTGTTTACGGTAATTTGGGGACTGTTTTAGGTTATTTTGGGACTGTTTTAGGGACTGTTTCAGGGGCTATTTTAGAGACTATTTTGGGGTATTTTGAGAGTGCTGTGTAGGCTATTTTGTGGTATTTATGACTCAATTTTAAGTTGCAGTTTCGGTGGTTATTTAATCGGTTTCGGGCTGCAGTCTTATTTGTCTATTCGGCCGGTTAGTGGGGACGCGTGGGTTCTTTAAGTGGGCTGGCTGAGTGCGTTTTTGTTTCTTGGTTGAGGGTCTTCGGTCAGGGGGTGAGGCAGTGTGGCAGTGCTGCTAGGGGACGCGTGAAGGGGTGGTTTACGTGTCTGGCTCGTGGGCTGCTTGAGGGTTGAGTTGTGTGATGCGTGGTTGTTTGAGGCTTTGAAGGGCTTGTTTACGTGTTGTTGTGAGGCTTTGAGGGGCAGGTGGCGTGAGTGTTTGCTAGTCAGGGACGTGAATGGGCAGGTGGCATGTGATGGCTGGGCTTATTTGGTGCTGATCTTGTGTTTTGCTTTTGTTATCAAATCGTGTGTTTGTTTGTTGAGTGGTGATGAGAGAATGTATTAGGGTTTTGGTTGAGAGAATTGTATGCGTGTGTTGAGTTGGAATTAGCCAGGGTTGAAAAGGTGGGGTTATGCTTCTTTTTATAGGCAAAGGTGGAGGTTATCCTTATACGGGTAGGGAAAGAATATTGCAATTATGGGGATATCTTTTAATTTGTGTATCATGAGGAAATGAGCTTTTTAATTTAGGAAGGTAAATGTTTTAGTTTAGGAAATGGATTTAATTTAATTAGGAATATAATTCATGGGATTTGATTTGATTTTATAATTTAGGAAAGTGATTTAATTAGATTAGGAATGTGATTTATATGATTTGATTTGATCTCTTTTAATTAGGAATATGATTCAATTTGATTTGATTTTATTTCTTTAATTTGGGAAGGTGATTTGTCTTGATTTTAGCATGTGTTTAATGTTTGATTTCATTATTTTGGATATGTTTGGGAAATGATTTAAGACTTTGGGCGTGTGGTTGGTTTGTTTTGGTGGGCTTGGTGTATGGTTTGGGTGATGTATGGGCTTGAGATGTGTGCTAACACAGAGGTCCAACCAGCAAACCCGAAGCTAAGCAAACTAATTTAGTCCAACAGGACATGGATTTCTAACTTTTCCCTTCCGACGTCTGTTTCCCGCGACTTCCAAAACTCAAAGAGGAGTGTCTCTTTATGAGACTCATCATCGGGACTTATATACAAAAATGCAATGCCTACAGTCGCCCCCACTTTGATGGGACTTGTGCAGTATGTGACAATGACAATCCTATCAAAGTTATGCAATGCATTTTTACTTACCTGGCTCTCCAGCTGCCACTTGACTTGTCTGTTGCTTCGAACTGAATTGATCTGGTGTGAGGTGCTTCAACCCCAAGGTTCATCCCTGCAAGATGCTACGATCTCTGGGAATCACTACCGAACTGCTGATATGAGGTGGTCCATTCCTGAACCGTTACTGAGTTGAGATGAGGGTTTTATTCTCGATTTGAGTTTAGTTGTGGGTCTTGTTCCCGTGGGTCTTATTCCTGATTTGAGTTGAGGATCTTGTTCCCTGAATTGTGGGTCTTGTTCCCGTGGGTCTTGTTCCCGATTTGCATTGAGTGTTTTGTTCCCTGAATTGTGGGTCTTGTTCCCGTGGGTCTTATTCCTGATTTGAGCTGAGGGTCTTATTCCCTATTTCAGTTGAGGGTCTTATTCCCTGAATTGTGGGTCTTGTTCCCGATTTGAGTTGAGGGTCTTATTCCCTGAATTATGGGTCTTGTTCTCGTGGGTCTTGTTCCCGATTTGAGTTGAGGGTCTTGTTCCCGATTTGAGTTGAGGGTCTTATTCCCTGAATTGTGGGTCTTGTTCCCGTGGGTCTTGTTCCCGATTTGAGTTGAGGGTCTTGTTCCCTGAATTGTGGGTCTTGTTCTCGGTTTGTGTTGAGGGTCTTATTCCCTGAATTGTGGGTCTTGTTCCCGATTTGAGTTGAAGGTCTAGTTCCCTGAATTGTGGGTCTTGTTCCCGTGGGTCTTGTTCCCGAACTGTGTTGAATGTGGGCTTTGTTCTCTGGGCTTTATTCCCGAGCAGTGTAGAGAGTGGGCTTTGTTCCCGAGCTGTACTGAATGTGGGCTTTGTTCCCGAGCTTTGTAGGCAGTGGGCTTTGTTCCCGAATTGTATAGATTGTGGGCTTTATTCCCGAACTGTGTAGAGAGTGGGCTTTGTTGCCGAAGTGTGCTGAATGTGGGCTTTCTTCCCTGGGTTTTATTCCCGAACTGTGTTAAGATAAGGCTTTATTCCCCTGGATTTTGTTCCCAAACTGTGTTAAGATAGAGCTTTATTCCCTTGGGCTTTGTTCCCGAACTGCGTTAAGATAGGGCTTTGTTCTCGAACTTTATAGATTGTGGGCTTTATTCCCGAACTGTTGATTGCCGAACCTGTTGATAATGTGGGCCTCGACCTTGGGATTCATTCCCGAAAATGCTGATAGTGTGGGCCTCGGTCCTGAGATTCATTACCGAAAATGTTGATAGTATGGGCCTCGACCTTGGGATTCATTCCCGAAACTACTGATAATGTGGGCCTCGACCCCGGGATCTATTCCCGAAACTACTTGTCTTTGCCGTTTTTTCCTTTTCTTCAAAACCTGCGAACAAAAACAAAACAAACAATGCGTGTATGTGAGGTGTATGCATGTATGCATGGATGTATTTCCTATTCCGATGGGTTAGGCCTTTCTTGTGCTCCTCGGTGTCATTTGCCTACAAATGTCTCTGGTTGCCCCCGGGGTCTGCTTATAATTTCCTTCTGCCGGTTCTTTTCTGGTGATTGTTCAGTTCTCTTTTGTCTCATGGCTCAAGTTCTCGGTATATCCCTTATTCGTGGGGTGGTAGACTGGTCGCCCCCAGTTCATGGCTTAGCTTTCTGTTCTTCGTTTCTTGGACTAGGTCAAAGTAGATCGTGTACTGATCCCAAAACTAATGATGATGCTGATATGGCCTCAGCCCTGAGACTCATCCCAAACTGATACTGGTGCCGATGTGGGCCTCGACCCTGGGACGCATCCCCAAAACTGATACTGATGTTGATGTGATGTCATACCCGTAGTGTTGATGATGTGTATCTCCATACCCGGAGTGCTAATGATGTGTGTCTCCATACCCGGAGTGCTGATAATGTGTGTCTCCATACCCGGAGTGCTAATGATGTGTATCTCCATATCCGGAGTGCTGATGATGTGTATCTCCATACCCGGAGTGCTGATGATGTGTGTCTCCATACCCGGAGTGCTGATGATATGTGTCTCCATACCCGCAGTGCTGATGATGTGTGTCTCCATACCCGCAGTGCTGATGATGTGTGTCTCCATACCCGGAGTGCTGATGATGTGTGTCTCCATACCCAGAGTGCTGATGATGTGTGTCTCCATACCCGGAGTGCTGATGATGTGTGTCTCCATACCCGGAGTTCTGATGATGTGTGTCTCCATACCCGAAGTGCTGATGATGTGTGTCTCCATACTCGGAGTGCTGATGATGTGTGTCTCCATACCCGGAGTTCTGATGATGTGTGTCTCCATACCCTGAGTGCTGATGATGTGTCTCTCCATACCCAGAGTGCTGATGATGTGTGTCTCCATACCCAGAGTGCTGATGATGTGTGTCTCCATACCCGAAGTGCTAATGTGGGCCTCGCCCCAAAACTGATACTGATGTGGGCCTCGCCCTCAAACTGATGCTGATGTGGGCCTCGACCCTGGGACTCATCCCTAAGCTGATACAGATGCGGGCCTCGACTCTGGGACTCATCCCCAAAAATGATGTTGATGTGGGCCTCGCCCCCAGACTGATACTGATGCGGGCCTCGTCCCCAGACTGATAGTTATGTGGGCCTGGCCCTCAAACTGATACTGATGCGGGCCTCGACCCTGGGACTCATCCCCAAGCTGATACTGATGTGGGCCTTGACCTTGGGATTCATCCCCAAAACTGATGCTGATGCTGATGTGGTGGTTCATTCCAACATAATGTACTGCCTCTCACGAGATAATCCTGATAGCTAAACATATTTTCGTCCTCAACGGATGCTTCGCGTCGAAACCAGAGAACCTTCAAAGTACTTAATACACTTAGATCCGCTCGTCTGAATGAATGATCTCAACTAGACTCCTAGTGTGTGTTTGCCAAGGCTCTTTCCAGCTTAATCCTTAAGTAAGCCAACTCGATGATTTTGTCTCGGAGAATCGGATCGGTGGGTCTAACCAACCTAGATGTCTTGATCATACTCTGTGATTACTTCGTCATACTCAACATGATATGGTTTTCTTCTTTTTTCTCTTGTCTCTTTCTTTTCATTTTGAACTTTCTTTTTTCTTTTTTCTTTTTTCTTTTTTTTTCTCTTTTCTTTCTTTTTCTTTAATTGACACACCTACCCTTTAAGGTAGCATTTCTCCTCATAGTGGTCCTAATACTCACCCATGGATAGCTTCACGCTTATCGGTTATAGGTGGTCTATTTTTCTTTTTTCTTTTCAGAGACTTTTCTTCATTTCGAACCATATTATATATCGTAGCATAAGTAAACCAGGATGGAAATCCAGGCAAACGGTCATTCACTGATCCGCCATCTCTTCAACTAGTCATCTTGCCGACCACTCAGGCTTCCACTGCTAAGATCCCGTAATTAAGTGCTCGTGAGTCTAGCCGAGATCAACCACTCAGAATATCGGATGAGAGCACATCTCGCACTTATCGTTTCTAAGGTTTCATCCTAGAGCAAACATTTCATCATTGGACTTATGCCTAACTATTAAGGACTTAAAAACAATCTTCTTTTTTTTTCTCTTTTTTTTTTGTTTTTTTGTTTTTGTTTTTTTTTTGGGCCCACCATGGTCTTTCTATCCTTGCCGTAAAGTTTTATGTTCCTCGGTTTCCTTTTCCCCGATATCCATGTTTGCTAAACTCTTATTGACAAACTTTTTATTTTTAATCTCTAACCCAATAGATATCTAGGATAGCTTTTAAGACACAGGGTTAACATGATACATGTATGCATGAGATGCATGAGATGCAATGTTGGGATTCTATTAAGTCCCAAGGATCAAATCAAGAAATAAACATATGTGAATACTCAATAAAGAATGGCGGAATTATACTTATATTGAACGGTTTTGCGATGCGACGAACAAAATCCTTGTGTTCCTCCTAGAAGCTCTCGGCAGTGGGCTTTTTGTCCTCCAAAATTTCGGTAATCACCTCCATGGATGCTCCAATCTCCAAGCATCATTTGGTGGTTCCAAGCTCACAAGTTGGTTTCCCTATCACCTTAGGATGACCCTTCATGTGCTAGCATTGGCAAGATTTGCAACAAATCTTCCATTTCACTTCATCTTATTCTCTGCAAAAGGAGAACCAAAAGAAAGAAATTGGCCCTAGGCCTTGAGATGCAAGAGAGAAGAGGGAGAGAGGAAGTGTGTGTTTTGTTTTGTGTATCTAATACACTTATTTGATTTTCCAAAAATCAAAAAAAGATATACCAAAATTTTTGTAAAAGGCTTTCAAAAAGTCAAAAAAAATTTGGAGTCAAAAGTTGTAATTAATGACTTCCAACTACCACCATCAATCACAAGTGACAAGTTGTCACATTACTCAAAGTGACTAGACATCACATCCATTGATTGACTAGTGATTTGACGTTTGATGTGACTTGTGGGCCGCACTTGAATTCCAAATGTGAGTGGACCCGCAAACACTCTCGGGCTCGGGTTCGCTAATTCTAAATTAATGAATTTTCCATTGCGACGTAATTAAATCAAATTCAATTAAATAATTTTGCCTAGCAAAATTACTATTCACGTCGCTAGCGAATTAATTCTAAATTAACTCGTTCGCCTGAATTAAAATCGAAGTTCAATTCCGCGTCGAAATCCAATTTCGTATAATATATCGAATATATTATATTATCGATTAATTCCAAATTAATCATTCTCTCTCTTTAAATAATATTTTATCCCAGATAAAATATCTCTGTAATTAATCCCAGATTAATTTTCTCTCTCTTATAATTAATCCCAGATTAATAAAGTGCGAGTCATACATCATCGGTGAATCTTCAGGAAGCGACCCATGAGATCCCCAGATATGTTGGCAGTAAATCCGGTCGTCGGACTATCTGAACACTTATGTACCTAGTACTACGTTTTTACCGATTTACAAGACATGGTTGGCTTCTAGCAAAGCACCGTGCCTACCCAATTCTCCAGAAATATTTTTACTGGAATATGTGATCTATATCAGGCGTAGTATACGTAGTATTGCGTATTTCGATCCAGCATCGGATGTCACGTGCAAGGCCTGGGGCTGGAAATGTGTATGCCCCGTACGAAGCACATATCGGATCTCTGGTAACTAGTATCTATAATCGGATAAACATGACCTAGTCATAATTTCCCGATAGCTGCAGCATATAAGAGCACCAGTTCCGTATCCTACATGAACATCATCTCCACTATGACTAGAGTGATACTTCCATCTCGACATCACACCCAATACACTATGATTCTCAATATACCCAGAAGAGGCGTACACAGAACCTGTTAAAGCCCTGGACGACCAAAACCAAAGTATATTGATTGTCGCAAGTATTAGCGGTCCAAGTCTCAGGTTAAGACCAAATACACCTACCCTGATTCGGACTTCCATAGACACATAGTCAAACTACCAATGGAATTCCGATGGGTCTACCTAGAGCGAAGCCGTTTTCGTACCTTGTAAACACAACCTCCTATTACACTTGCATTATTATCCTATACCTAAATATACGAGAACTATGTCGTTATGCTCACACAACGCGCACAAGTGTAATACTAGTCTTTTACGCATTATCGATGTCCAATCTCGATAATACTCTGACTAGGGATATTTAATGATTAAACCTTTATGGATTGATACTGTCTCATATCATCTCAATCCGAACTAATCATATGGACTTTCTATCATTTATACATCTTGGTAATCTAATTACAAATGATAAAAGAGCAATTTCCTTTGTCACATAGTTAATTTGTACAACAACACCATGATCTGTACAAATAGTGATGCTATGGGCCATAACTGTCCAACAATCTCCCACTTGGCCTATAGCCAATCACTCAAGTTTCCTACACCCGAACTATGTACGGTTCGCTCAAACTTCTGCTGAGAAAAGGCTTTCATCAGCGGATTTGCAGGGTTATCATCTGATGCGATTTATTCGATCATCACATCGCCATGATGTATAATCTGAATGAATCAGATGAATATTTGAAGTATATATCTTAATCGTTGATGAGACCATTAATTCTTTAGCCTGTGATGTAGCCTAGATCAGCTACTAACAGAACTATTCCTAATCTAATTAGGATTATTATCGACCCAAATGGCTTTTATTGCTGCCTCAGCTGCAGCAATATCCCGCCTTTGTTATTTATTCGGCAACAGTATCTTGCTTGGAAGATTTCCAGCTCACTGTTCCGTTATTCAAACTTTATAGTACCGTTGTTACGACTTATAGTCCTTATAATTGGTTAGGAAACTTGCAACAGTGATCCCAGTCACTCCAAGTTCTCATTCTCTATACTATATAGTATAAGACATCATCCTTAGTTCGTCTAAGATACTTAAGGATGTTCTTAGCATCAATCTAATGACTATCACTTGGATTGGCCTGATTGTGACTCCATATGCTCAAAGCATATGAGACACCAGGTCGCGTACATTTACAATGTACGAGTTCTCGGAGAGTACTAACAACTTTAAATCTAATCCATTAGATATTTATTCCTAGAATAAAGGTTGTCTCTCCCAAGAATTCTACGGAGAATTTTCATGAAAGCCAAGCTTTCACCGATTGTATTATGGGAATATCATTTCCAAGAAATGATATGTCATCATTACTTGGGACATTTACTATCAGTGCGCTCCCACTAACCTCCTTATATACACAAGAATCATTTTCGTTTTGAATTAAATCAAACACCATTATGATTACATCAAAACGATAATTCGAAGAACGCTATACTTGCTTCAATCCATCCATGGATCGAATTACTTGCAAACCTCGTTTGCTAGTTTTGGTACGAAAAAACCATCAGGATGTTATAAACATCCTCCAAAAGGTTTCTGTTAAGGAAAGTGATTTTGACGTTCAGTTGCCATATTTCATAAATGAAACATGCAGTATTAGCAAGCATTATCCAAATGGATTTAACCATGGCAACGAGTAAAAGGTTTCGTCGTAATCGACAAAACGTTGATAATGATACCTTTTCGCTACAAGCCCAGCTTAGTACGTTGGTATGTTGCCATCCATGTATGTCTTCCTTGAAGACTTATATAGTACCAATAGGCACAATGCCTTCCGGTACATCAACCAGTGTCCAAACTTAGTTGGTATACATGGAATCCATTTCGGAATTATGGCACTTTGCCATAATATGGAGTCGATACCTTGTATCACTTCCTCATACGAAGTCAGCTCGTGTTCCTTAATAAGATTGACATCTTTATGAGGTGAGATCAGAAACCCATACCTCCCAGGTTGTTTTCTGACTCTCTCCGACTTACGTGGTTCTTGTGTATTCGAAGATTATTGGTATAGTTTCATCCTTGATGAACTATTTGTGTTCCATTAAGGAATCGGTGCCTGGAACAGTATTACTCTGATTTTTATCGAGTTTTACTATCCTTCCACTTACCACTGCATATCGGTATTCCTCTTAGGAAAACCGCATGGTGAGCAACAATTACATTGTTCTCATGTGAGTTGTATAAGTACTATACTTTGGTTTCCCTAGGATAACCTACAACTTAGGCACTTATCCGATTTGGGTTTTAGTTTGGTATCATCCAAACATATGCCTAGCATTCCCAAATCTTCAGGAATGAGAAACCCGGTTTCTTTCCTGTTCATATCTAATATGAAGTCTGTCAAACAGATTTTTATGGAACCTTATTCAAAATAAGTTTTACACTGTTTAAAGCTTATCCTTTGAAGGCAATGGTAGCTCAGAGTGACTCATGATTAACCTTACTATGTCCAACAAGGTTCGGTTTCTCTGTTCAGACACACCGTCAAATTGGCTTGTTCCGGGAGGAGTCCTCATTGAAAGAATACTATACTCTTTCAAGTATTTGAGAAACTTATTGCTTAAGTATTTTCCATCATGGTCTAACCGTGATGGTTTAATACTATAGCCGATCTGTTTGTCTACTTCGTGTCGAAACTCTTTGAATTTATCAAAAGTTTCGATTCGTGTTTCAAAAGAAACACATAACCATAACGCGATGCCACATCCGTAAAGGTCACGAAATATTCATTTTCACATCTAGCCTAGCTAGACATGGGCCCACATACATCACTATGAACGAGGGCTAACAGATCAATGACACTTGCACTTTTACCAAGTAAAAGGTGTTTTAGGCACTTTGCCTAATAAACCAGATTCGTAGACATTATTTGAATAGAATCAAATTTGTCCTAGTACCCACTCTCTGAAAGTGTGGATATACGAGTCTTGTTAATTGTGTCCCAGGCAACAATGCCACTTATAAGTCTCAACTGATTAATTCAGTTTGAGCTATTTGTTTGTCATGTCATATGTTTGAGATTTATTTATATTCAAAATATAAATACTGTTATTCACATCTAATGTGTTTATCTCAATATCATTGTTATATAATAAAACACTTTAGTGTTCTAGAATATAAAGGTATACCCGCAACGGGTTAAACCCTGATACAAAGATAATGTTTCTAGTCAAACTAGTTACATTGTAACAGTTTCCTAATTTAAGTACACACCTGAAGGGTAGTTCCTGAACTTAGGTTTCTACGGTTAAAACAGCGACTCTCGTCCCGTTTTCAAAACGTAGGTAAATCTCAACTGAAGTCAGTATCCTGCTTACAGCAGATACTGCAGACCAGTACATATTTATGTACCACATCCACTATCTAAAATCTAATTTTAATACTAGTAGTGAACATGTTTATGACAAACATATTTGAAGCCGGAGCCTTGCACCGTCTTCTTTTCCTTCATGTCTGACTTGTCCATACGGCAGTCACGCTTCAGTGACCCCGTTTGCCACAGTTTAGGCAGACATCTTGGGATATGTCATTTGTCTTCCCAAAAGATTATAATGACTTTGCCTTTGCCCTTTTTCCACACTCCAGAAGCCTTTGGCCAAGCCTTGGCCTTCTGGGATGTCGAAGTAAGATGCGCCTTGCGCTTCTTTCCCTATTGCAAACTCTGGATTTGTCTCCTTGAGTATAGCCATTAACTCTCCAAGTGTTTACTATTGCAATTTGTACTTCTAAGATCTAATGATAGATATATGAAAATCCTTCAATTTCAATATCATACTATAAAGATCTAATCCTTAGTTCTGACTAAGAAATTAAGGAGTCTTTGCGGCAAGCATAATGGATTAAGCACTAAAGTTATCATCACATGAATCTTCCAAAGATCATGCTCTACTATTTGCTTAACTCCAGGCTTAGTCTCGAGATGTCACTATATCAAATAAAGTAACTTCTCGGTCACCCAGGACTATCCTGAGATTTTATTCCCAATTTGAAAATTAAAGCCGTTTAAATACATTTTCACCCAGGATTATGTTTTAAACACTAATCTTTCAATTATCTTGATTCTAATAGTCCAACTATTTAATCAACGATTTTAGGTACTATTGATTATAATGATTACTATAGTCCAACTATATAATCAACTATAATTTAATAGATTAAATTCAATTATATTGATTACTATAATCCAATTATAAAATCAACTATTAATAATAAATTAGTTAATTCAAATATATTGATTACTATAATCCAATTATATAATCAACTATAAATGAAATAGTTTGAATACAGTCCAACTGTTTAATTAAAACAACATTAAATATTAGTCCAACTAATATATTAATTTATATTGACGAAAAATTGAAATGAGCGCGTATGGCAAGTAACTAAACGAATATTGCAAATTTAATACTTGCCTCCCACTATTTTTCGGCAAGCTTCTAACCATCTGTGGAGTACTCGGGAAACCTTGTTTCCTAGTGGGCTATGATCCATTTAAATAACACACAATCTTGACTTTGGCCAACAAATTGTATGATAATTAACTAGGTAGATCTCTAAGATCAATTGGATCCCATTCAATTCCTAGATCTAGTAAGTGGATATCCAAGTCCGAAACATATATCTTATATATGCCAATATATCCAATATATTTCCTAACTTTTTTCCTCTGAATCAACTAAGCCTTGGCTTTGGCACAACAAACTTAGTGATCCCAGTTAAGCGAAACCCATTGACCTTGGAAAGCTTCATAATCAATGTCGATGGACAAGAAGTGATCTTGACTTTGGCCAACAAATCACAACTTGGACAAGACACCGATATGGAATAAAGCCATCATGATTCAAACACATCCGCGACGGACAAAGGTCTTGACTTTGGCCAACAAACCAATGCCAGTCCTGGATCTTGAGTAAGAATCACTCAATGGAAGGAAAAAATGCTTAATATGTTGTGAGGGTTTTTCGCGTAAATTGGCAACCAATTAATTGCATTCTAAACACATAATAAGGCGCGTAAATAAATATAATAATGATATGCAGATGGATACTTAAAACATTGTTCCTAGAACAAATCTCTCCATTTCCTCTCTCCCGCTAGCACAAGTATTACTTCTACCAGATTACATAACACTTATAAAGAAACCTCATTTACATTGAGGGGAATAGGTGATAAGAGAAATACACAGAGTCAAGAGGTAATAGGCTGGACACGCAGGTCCAATTAATAAATTCTAAATTTATTATAATAATTTCCAAAATTGCCCTCACCCATCTAATATCCATCCGATATGAATTATTCATACATCGCATCCATGTATTCACACAAGCATGTTATCAATCAATCTAATCCAATTAATTAATCTGAAAATTAATGACCATCCAATGTTCAAACAACGATTTGATTTTGCGCGAGTCAAACTCGTTTTACGAATAAGTACTCAAAGTACGAATTCTTGAATTATATTAAACTACAACATTAAATCCAATTTAATTTGTATTTAATACTAATTCATGTATTTAATTCCAAATTAAATATTTACACTTTATTAATGTACCTTTACGACTTAGATTCCAAATCTAATCGTTACGGGTCTCAAAGCCCGATTAACATCCAATGTCAATTTAATTTAAAGTCCAATGTGCTTTTAATTAATTTCTTAAGGCATGGACTTTTGGTCAATATGGGTCAAACCCAAATACCAAAGCCCATTTAAGGAATCACCATTTTTTGCCAAGAAACCAATTTAGGCCCATTAGGCCCAATTAAAAATAAAAGTCCATTAAGTCATAATTAGACTTTATGGAAATGGTTTTGGGCCCAATTGGATCCAACCAATTAGCCTAAACCAAACTTGGCCCAACCAAGCCCATTAAGCCCAATTACAACTTTAAAAGCCCAATTCCAAATTTAAGCCCAATTAATTTAATTTCAAAATTCCAAATTTCATAATTAAATTAACCAAAGTGTATGCCATAATTAATTAACCAAATTAACATTTCCAAAATACTAATTCACTCAATTAATTATGCTCATTATCATCAACATATGTCCAACACATTTGAATCAAAAAATCACATCATTTTCATGCTTATTAGTCTCAGCATTTTGGGGTTTTTCATGTTCGATTCGGTTTCAATCCAATTAAATCCACAATCAAAATTTCCCAAATGATTTTAACTCATCCAATGATCAAAATCAAAAATACCATGACTTAGGGCAAACTATGTATTCGGCCAAGCCTCACATATTGGGGAAAAATTGATCCAATCAATATTTCATGAAATTGATCATATACAACTTCAATACATCATCATTCAAGCATACTCAATCAATCAATTTTATCAAATCATGCTCAAATTGATTTTACCCAAATTTTACCCTAATCAAGTTTCATGCTCAAAATGGCTCTGATACCATTGTTGGGTTTCTATTAAGTCCCAATGATCAAATCAAGCAAGAAACATATGTGAATACTCAATGAAGAATGGCAGAATCATACTTACATTGAACGGTTTTGCGATGCGACGAACAAAATCCTCGTGCTCATCTTAGAAGCTCTCGGCAGTGGGCTTTTTGTCCTCCAAAATTTCGGTCATCACCTCCATGGATACTACAAGGTCCAAGCTTCATTTAGTGGTTCCAAGCTCACAAGTTGGTTTCCCTATCACCTTAGGATGACCCTTCATGTGCTAGCATTGGCAAGATTTGCAACAAATCTTCCATTTCACTTCATCTTGTTCTCGGCAAAAGGAGAACCAAAAGAAAGAAATTGGCCCTAGGCCGTGAGATGCAAGAGAGAAGAGGGAGAGAGGAAGTGTGTGTTTTGTTTTGTGTATCTAATACACTTATTTGATTTCCCAAAAATCAAATAAAGATATACCAAAATTTTTGTAAAAGTCTTTCAAAAAGTCAACAAAAATTTGGAGCCAAAAGTTGTAATTAATGACTTCCAACTACCACCATCAATCACAAGTGACAAGTTGTCACATCACTCAAAGTGACTAGACATCACATCAATTGATTGAATAGTGATTTGATGTTTGATGTGACTTGTGGGCCGCACTTGAATTCCAAATGCGAGTAGGCCCGCAAACACTCCCGGGCTCGGGTTGCTAATTCTAAATTAACGAATTTTCTGTTGCGACGTAATTAAATCAAATTCAATTAAATAATTTTGCCTAGCAAAATTACTATTCATTTCGCTAGCGAATTAATTCTAAATTAACTCGTTCGCCCGAATTAAAATCTAATTTCATTTCCGCGTCGAAATCCAATTTCGTCTAATATATCGAATATATTATATTATCGATTAATTCCAAATTAATCATTCTCTCTCTTTAAATAATATTTTATCCCAGATAAAATATCTCCGTAATTAATCCCAGATTAATTTTCTCTCTCTTATAATTAATCCCAGATTAATAAAGTGCGAGTCATACGTCATCAGTGAATCTTCGAGAAGCGACCCATGAGATCCCCTGATATGTTGGCAGTAAATCCAGTCGTCAGACTATCCGAACACGTACGTACCTAGTACTATGTTTTTACCGATTTATAAGACATTGTTGGCTTATAGCAAAGTACCGTGCCTACCCAATTCTCCAGAAATATTCTTACTGGAATATGTGATCTATATCAGGCGTAGTATATGTATTATTGCGTATTTCGATCCAACATCGGATGTCACGTGCAAGGCCTAGGGTTGGAAATGTGTCTGCCCCGTACGAAGCACATATTAGATCTTTGGTAACTAGTCTTTATAATCGGATAAACATGACCTAGTCATAATATCCCGATAGCTGCAGCATATAAGAGCACCAGTTCCGTATCCTACATGAACACCATCTCCACTATGACTAGAGTGATACTTCCATCTCGACATCACACCCAATACACTACGATTCTCAGTATACCCAGAAGAGGCGTACACAGAACCTGTTAAAGCCCTGGACGACCAAAACCAAAGTATATTGATTGTCGCAGGTATTAGCGGTGCAAGTCTCAGGTTCAGACCAAATAAACCTACCCTGATTAGGACTTCCATAGACACATAGTCATACTACCAATGGAATTCCGAGGGGTCTACCCAGAGCGAAGCTGTTTCCGTACCATCGGTAAACACAACCTCCTATTACACTTGCATGAGTATCATATACCCAAATATACGAGAACTATGTTGTTATGCTCCCACAATGCCCACAAGTGTAATACTAGTCTTTTATGCATTATCAATGTCCAATCTCGATAATACTCTGACTATAGATATTTAATGATTAAACCTTTATGGGTTGATATTGTCTCATATCATCTCAATCCGGAACTAATCATATGGAACTTCTATCATTTATACATCTTGGTAATCTAATTACAAATGATAAAAGAGCAATTTCCTTTGTCACATAGTTAATTTGTATAACAATACCATGATCTGTACAAATAGTGATGCTATGGGCCATAACTGTCCAACATGCAAGTGGTTGTCAAAAGCATAAATGGGAAACTTCTATAGGATATATGACTATGGTTCATATGCGGGTTTATAGGAGTATAGACAAAGGCTCTCTCCGGTGAAGGATTGCCCACAACTAGGACTCCCCACTCAAGGGTTCGAGCGAACAAGTGAGCGCACCTTTTTTATACCTTAAGGTACGTGCCAACGAGTTATGGTGCATGACTGATTGTCAAATGGATTTCCTATTGAAGATTCCCCAGAGGGAGGGTGGAGCGAACTCTCTTAAATACCCAAGCCTCTTAGGCTCTTATCGCCTTGGTGACAGGAATAAACAACGAGTCCTCCAAATTAGTCCATCACAGTAAGCTACAGGTAAATGATTATCTAGGTGCCTTCACAGCTTTTCCTTAAAAATGTAGTGAATGAAGGAAGACACCAAACCATTACCTAGCTCGAATAATGCCTTTGATTAAACCCCTTTGACCCACGGCAGACACGATTAACTAAAGCACAAATCACAATCATTACAAGACATTATTTCGGGGCCGATTCTCTATCCCCAGTGGAGTCGCCAGACTGTAGGACACAGAAATCGGCGACACTGTTCTAGGCTCACGGCCTAGTTGGGAGTACGGAATAGCCCACGGGGGACTAAACCGGAGAAATAACATGGAGTCGCCACCCGGTGTGAACCAGGAAAATGATTTAAGGCCACACTCACCCTTCGCAAGGGAAGACCTCAAACCGTTGGGTTCGGAACGGTCCATTATTTATGCCACTTGTAATGATATGATTTGTGAAATATCTTAACCGAATCTACGCATCATATATGTTCAAGAATAACCCAAATCTAGTTCGCATTCATGAAAATAAATCCTACGTCTAAGCTTGCATGCTTTAAAAGTAAGTCATCATAACGGCAAACATACGATATCACACCATGATCTCATAAGCATATTGAATTATCAAGCACGAAAAAAATAAATAACAATATAAACATAAACGTAAATTAAACGCCTATTGCGAAAGAAAACAACTAAATCATGCATAAAGAAATAACATAATCATACTTAAAAAAAGAAATAACATACTAGACTAAATCATGCTAAAAAGATAAATAATCTACTAGACTAAATCATGCTCGAATACAAGGTTGGATGAAATGAAATACGTGTATCTCGCAAGTGGTACGTGGCATTGTATCCTGAGTGCAAACCGCAATACCGTCCATTCGGATTCGGCTACAGAATTTACGTCCGAGTTTCCATCCGATATACCACAAGAGGGAGCACATATTCCGTTCATCCGGAAATCACATCATGCACCAATCCATAATACTCATATGAAATAAAATACTAAAATAAAAGATAATAGATAGAGAATGTGCCCTCAGGTCTAACCTCTTTTGTCGTCTCTCGAAAGCGAGTTACACGGCCGTCGAAAAGGTTGATGCTCCGCAACTTTTCCGGTTTACTGGTTCGTTGTTTTCCTTCGTTGTTTTGCTGCTTCGGGCTACTGTTTTACTCGGTTTCACTGCTGTTTTTGTTGTATTTTTTGGTCATTGGGTTTAATTACTATTTGCGATAATTTAGGCACTGTTTTGTGTTATTTTGGGACTGTTTTAGGGACTGTTCCGGGGGATATTTTAGGGACTATTTTGCGATATTTTGAGAGGGCTGTGTGGGCTATTTTGCGGTAGTTAGAAATCAGTTTTATGGTGCAGTTTCGGTGGTTATTTAATCGGTTTGGGGCTGCAGTCTTGTTTGTTTATTCGGCCGGTTAGTGGGGACGCGTGGGTTATTTGAGTGGGCTGGCTGAGTGCGTTTTTGTTTCTTGGTTGAGGGTCTTCGGTCAGGGGGTGTGGCAGTGATGCTAGGGGACGCGTGAATGAGTGGTTTACGTGTCTGGCTCGTGGGCTGCTTGAGGGTTGAGTTGTGTGATGCGTGGTTGTTTGAGGCTTTGAATGGCTTGTTTACGTGTTATTGTGAGGCTTTGAGGGGCATGTGGCGTGAGTGCTTGCTGGTCAGGGACGTGAATGGGCAGGTGGCGTGTGATGGCTGGGCTTATTTGGTGCTGATCATGCGTTTTGCTTTTGTTATCAAATCATGCGTTTGTTTGTTGAGTGGTGTAGAGAGAATGTATTAGGGTTTTGGTTGAGAGAATTGTATGCGTGTGTTGAGTGAGAATGAGCCAGGGTTGAAAATGTGGGATTATGCTTCTTTTTATAGGCAAAGATGGAGGTTATCCTTATACGGGTAGGGAAAGAATATTGCAATTATGGGGATATCTTTTAATTTATGTATCATGAGGAAATGATCTTTTTAATTTAGGAAGGTAAATGTTTTAGTTTAGGAAATGGATTTAATTTAATTAGGAATATAATTCATGGGATTTGATTTGATTTTATAATTTATGAATGTGATTTAATTAGATTAGAAATGTGATTTATATGATTTGATTTGATCTCTTTTAATTAGGAATATGATTTAATTTGATTTTATTTTATTTCTTTAATTTGGGAAGGTGATTTGTCTTGATTTTAGCATGTGTTTAATGTGTGATTTCATTATTTTGGATATGTTTGGGCGTGATTTAGGGCTTTGGGCATGTGGTTGGTTTGTTTTGGTGGGCTTGGTGTATGGTGTGGGTGATGTATGGGCTTGGGATGTGTTTTAAAACAGAGGTCCAACAAGCAAACCCGAAGCTAAGCAAACTAATTTAGTCCAACAAGACATGGATTTCTGACTTTTCCCTTCCGACATCTGTTTCCCGCGACTTCCAAAACTTAAAGATGAGTGTCTCCTTATGAGACTCATCATCGGGACTTATATGCAAAAATGCAGTGCCTACACCAATGTCAATTACAAACTACCTTTGTAACTGTGTACTGCATTATATATTATCAGGCCTTTGTCTAATATATACATATCACTAAACCACATTTAGTTTCAATCTAATTGTAATCAGATCGAATACGTATATAAAAATAAGAGGTGCAACCATAAATAAGTAATATTATAATACGGAGCGGATTGGCGCTCTGAGCACCAACCCCAACGGAATGGTGTTTGGGAAAGCATGCCATCTTCCAGTGGAGCTTGAATATAAAACGTATTGGGCACTGAAGAAGTTAAATCTTGATCTACAAGCAGCATGAGAGAAAAGACTCCACCAACTCAACGAAATGGAGGAATTTCGCCTACAAGCTTATGAGAATGCCAGACTGTACAAAGAAAAGATCAAGAAATGGCATGATCGAAAAATAGTGTGCAGACAACTGGAACCAGGGCAGCAGATGTTGTTATACAATTCACGATTGAAACTTTTCCCTAGAAAGTTGAAATCAAGGTAGTCAGGACCGTTTGTGAATAACCAAGTTTTACCATACGGAGCTGTTGAGCTGCTTGATCCCAACTCCAATGACATATTCAAAGTTAACAGTTAGCGTGTCAAGCACTACTGGGGAGAATCATTTGAGCGATAAAAAGAAAGTGTCACACTTTCAGATCCAGCCTAACGTTCGGGCAGTCATGTCTAGTTGACGATGTTAAACTTAGCGCTAGTAGGGAGGCAACCCATTCAATTTGTGTATATAAAGTACATTGGGCCAAACTTCACTCTAAAAGGGTTCCATAAATTTCATCATCACACTAAGCATAGTCCTATCACAACGCATGCATGAGTATGATTTTCATAACCAAATTAAGGAAATCAAACATTCCCAGTCAACAACATCCATTCGGCCAAAATAACATTTTATAACCTTTGAAGTTTTCAACTCCAATCACATACAACTCATGCCATACCATGATTCTACGCATGAACTATCCCACATCATAAACAAAACATAAAAATATAATCCCCCCAACCAATTATATGATTCAACTATAAGAGGAAAATTCAACCTTTAAAGTTTTCAACTTAAACCCAACACAAATTTTGCCATAACATCACCAAATACATAAACCATCATCATTCTTTATAAAAAAAAAAAACAAAAAATCAACCCGAAAACAAGCCCTTGAATTCGGCCATACATCCATCTTTGGAGAAAATTGGGCACTTCAACAATTATGATGCCTATACCATGTTAATATGCCATGAAATGCATGAATATCAACACCCCTAAGCTTAAACATGTAATTTGAGCCAATCTTGAACCTAGGGTTTGTCATGTGTGAATTTGGGGATGAAGAAATGCTTGTCTTAAATTCGAAAATGAAGAATAAGGGTAAATTAAAGATTTACTTATATGAGGATGAGTTTGAAATCATCACTTGTTTCTTCAGAAATGTCGTAAGTATGAAGATAAGATTTGAGTGTTCTTTGTGAAGCCAAAATCATGAATGAGAGATTAAAGAAGGATTAACTGATCATTACCACTATAATTAGGTTTAAGGTTTGACCTAGTTATGGTCAAATTTTGAAAACTTGATCAACATGAAAATTTTATGCATCAGTCTAAAATTTTCGACCATATGATGATCACTAAAATCGGACATCATGAGTAAAAATTAGGACCAAAATACTAAAATTTACCAGTGACTCAATTAAGCTAACAAAGAAAGTGTTGGAACTGAAATTGATAATGTGGATTGGCACTTTCTTTCCACACTTTGCAATTTGTAAAACTTTACAAATTATAAAATTTTATAATTTGCAAAGTGAGGTGCTGAGTGCCTCTATAAATAGAGGAGCTCAACACCTCATTTAGAAGCCTACTCCATACTTCTCTCTCTGAGAATTTGTGGAGTTACAGCTCTTTTGTATTTTAGTTTTCACATTTTGTTGTAATTTCTTTTTTCTTTTAGTAAAAAAATTATTTGTGTTTTTATTCAAAGCATGAGTAGCTAATTTCATCATGCAAGGGTAAATGGTGAAACTCTTAATATAAAAATATGGATTAATCTTACTTATATAATAATATATGAATTATAATCTGAAGACTAATATTTAATTTAAATCTGGATTAATTATTGACAAACTTTGTTACCGCCTATATGGCTGGTTTTATATATTAGGCATAATTGAGTTCCTAACTGGACTTGTTATAGACAGATATTATCACCGTCTTTATGGCTGGTTTCTATGTTTTGGCATAATTAAATCCTGAAATAAATTAACTGGGTAATAATGACAATTTATATATTATAAAAAGTAAGAGTTCTCTAAATTTGAAATATCAAGAGTGGATCCCTTAGCCCGGTATTTTAATTTATTGTTGCAGTTCAATTTAAAATTATTCATCACTTCAAACAAATCAGTCTTTTTGTTGTCACTTGAATTAATATTTGATTTTTCTAAATCTATTATTTGTGGATCGACCCCAGACTTACCTGGTTATTTTATTACTTCGACACTAATATACTTGGGAGTAAAGAAACACTTTATGAGTGTGTCAAGTTTTTGGTGTCGTTGTCAGGGAATATAATTTAGTAGATAGAATGCAGTTATGTAGATCCAAGATGTCTTTATTGATCCTAAATAAATTTTGGACCCAAACATCCTACATATAGACAAACCTTGTACTTAATTCTTCAAGGTTACCAGAGATAAAAAAAAAAACTCGATTAAAGTGGAGCTTGTATTTTGCCAAAGAATTTCTTTAACCATCCCCATCTATAGATTTTTCTATAATTTTTGTGAGAACCTAATTCGAGATATTAAGACAGTCAGATGATAAATTCAATTGAGATTTGAATTTAAAAGAATTAGAGAACGTTTTTATGATTTAATCACTAATTTTTTTTTATGTTTGTCATTTATTTTAACCTTTTTTTTCTTCACTTGTTTATTATTGTTTTCCTTTTTGTAAATATTACATTTGCATATTTAAATTTTAGCATATAGTCTGTATTTAGGTTGCATGAGATATTGGTCTCGATCATCAAGTAGTAGATTAAATAGAGAGTCTCCATCACCTTCATCGTCAGTCAAAATGGCCGATAACCAAAATGAAAACCCACCTAACTAAGATGAAAATCTAGTTGATCATGTAGAATATGAGTCTCAACATGGAGATTTTAATCATCCTATGACACTCAAACAATTCATGAATCCCACTAAAACATGATTATCATCTTGCATTGCTTCCCCCTAGATCAATCACGTTTCAATTTTAAACCAGGTATCATCCAACTTTTACCCATATTCCATGGTCTAAAATCAGATAATCCTTATCAGAACTTAAAGTAATTCGAAGAGGTATGTAATACTTGCACATACCAAAATTACAGTATGAATATAATTCGGCTCAAGTTTTTTCTATTTTCTTTAAAGGATAAAGCTAAAATTTGGCTGCAGAACCTTAGATCATGATCCATCAGAATATAATATGATTTGCAAGAATAATTTCTGAAAAAATTATTTCTCTCCTACAGGACAAACTCCTTCAAGAGGAGAATCACAATTTTCACACAAGAGTCGGGGGAAACACTTTACCAATATTGGGAGAGATTTCAAAAAATGTTAAATATTTGTCCACATCATGAGTTTGAAACATGGAGGCTGGTTTCTTACTTCTACTAGGGTTTAACAACTCAAAGTATACAAGTAGTGGAAATGATGTGTAATGGTGAATTTAGAGACA